>NDGN011482533.1:0-11812 GCA_002564285.1 Tympanoctomys barrerae
AGGCCAGCCAAACTGTGCAGAAACCCTGTCTCAAAAATACTACTACTACTACTACTACTACTACTACTACTACTACTACTACTGATGATGATGATGATGATGATGATGATGATGATGATGATCCTGAAGGCCCTTCCTCCTGAGTGAGGTTATGCACACAAGGCCAAGCTGTGTGTGTAGAAGACCAAGGGGAAGATGCTGCACCCCAGAGAAGGAACAGCAATAACTGGAGTCTATAACCAGGGACTGTGGAGCAAGAAGGACCATCGGCCATTGGCTGTTTCTGACTCACAAGCTCTCATAGCCCCTTTAAGGTGCCTCTAGAGACATAATATTCCTTGTGTGTTGAGAACTTCAGGTCCAAATGGTTGGGCAGGAAAGTGTTGTAACTACTGCAGGTGTTACACTCACTGAGAGACCCAGAAACAAGGATAGGGAGCCAAGGACCTAGAGGGAGGGCCCTCCATCAAGAAGTTCCCTCAGCTTGTACCCTGTGGTATGGTACAGAGCTAGCTTAGCTTCAAGACATGGCAGGGCAGAAGTGAGTGAATGGATCCGTGGAAAGCCTGCAGCAAAGCTACATTCTAGGGTGGCCCCAGCCACTGATTCCAGGTCCATGTCTCCCGGTGGTGGTAGTAGGAGGGGGCCCTTTACTAAAGACACCAAGGACCTTGGGAAGGGGGGACAGACTCAGAAAAAACCAGGACTGGGGAATGAGGAGGTTACATGGCTAGGTCTGAGGTTGGACAAGTATCAGGGGTTGCAGACAGGGACCAGCAGTGTTCCAGGGTCTCATACAGGCCACTGGGGTCCTCAAGTTTAACTGTGGGTACAGGTACCTACCCAACCCAACCCACCATCCTCTGTCAGGAGATCTGGATCCCCTGGATGTAAGTGAACACAAGGATTAGGGGCTGAGCTGGCCATGTGGGAATAGGAGGCCAGACTTTAGCCCTAGCGATGAGCCAAGGAAGATGGCAGGTGATCCAGGGTGAGTCCCAGAAAATCAAGAATCAACATCTTGCTTGATCTTCTGGCTCCTGATGAGCTGATCAGGTGCCTGCACACCCACTGCCCACCCACCTTGTCCTCCCTGAATTGGAAGCCGGGAGCCACTTTGGCAGAAGCCATCCCTCTACCCTGGCCTCAGCCCTGAGACCTAGCCCAGATCAAACCCACTCGGCCCAGGAGAGTGTTCCAGAAATCCCTCGAGTACCGATGGTCTGGTTATTTGAGGGGCTTGTCCTGCTGTGAAAAAAGAACTGAGATTAGTCCAGACACAAAAGTCAAAAGCAGATCCTCTTGCGGGCTGAGCTAGATCCGAAGTAGTTCCCACTTATAAGACTCCAAAGCAAAGGCCGGGAGAGGGAGTTCCCAGATCCTGAGTCGCTGGAGATTCCCAGTTAAGTCTGTGGTGCTGAGGCGACTCTCGCCTTCCTCTGTAGTTCAAAGAAGTGGAGGGAGGCAGAGACATAGCTCCAGCAGGCACCAGGGTCTGTAACAACAAGAGAGACTTGGGTCCAAAATCTGGGATGTGGAGTGAGTGACGCAGGGGCAGCAATGCCGACCAGATCTGACCTTAAGGGACAGCAAAGTCCAGGGAGGATCACAGCTGCAGAGGCGGCCCTGAGCGCTTCTAGGAGGACAGTGACTGCAGGGGTGGGGCCCAGAGGACTTCAAAGGGCGGGGTGAAGTGGGAAACTCTGGGGTAGGGAGGGGCTGTGGCGCTGCAGGAGGCTGGGACGGATGGAGCCTACAATGGTCACACTGCGGGGTTGGGGGCATCCGAGGCGGCCCAGCCCTGCCAGGGACATAGCCTCTGGCGCCCCGCGGGTCTCCAGGCCTCGGTTTTCCCGGTGCGACGGAGCAGAGTGGGCGCAACTGCGTCTGGAAACAGCCTGCAGGGGGCGCCAGCGAGCGACACGCCTGGAGCCCGAGCCCTAGCGGCCGCGGAGACAGCGGGAGCTGGCGCGCAAGCAGCAGGTCCGCCGGGTACTAGGTCCATGATACGAGGCCTGGGGCTTCAGGGGTCCCGGCAGGGCGGTCTGGTCTCCTGGCGCCGTCGAAAGAGGCTGGGGCAGGGGAGTTGGGTAAAGGGTGTCCCGTCGATCCGACCCTTTCTTCCCGAAACCCCAGCTGCGAGTTCGCGGGCTCCTGAGTCCGAGCCCTGCCCCGCGGCAGCCTCGGTAACGCGCGGTGGCTGGCGTTCACGACCTAAGCCAGGTAGAGGCGGGGTGCTGTCCCCGAGACAACCCCAAAGCTCCCGTAAGGTACGCTGGCGGGAGGAGGGGCGCGGGCGCGGCGCCGGGGCAGCGGGGCGCAAAACGGGCGTCTGGGCCGTCGGGCCGTCGGGCGCTGAGCGCATCCCGCCCGGGGCTGGGCTGGGGGCGCCAAGGAAGGCCTGAAGGGGGCGGGACGCGCCCCTGGAGACGGAAGAGGACTTCCACGGGTGGAGGGCCGGGCGGGCGCCGCTATCCGGGGTGAGGCATCCCGAGCCGCCCAGGCGCAGCATCCGGAACGCCTGGGCGCGGCGGGACCCAGCGTCGGGCTCGTCCTGTGGGCAGAACGCGGCGGGCTTCGGGGGCGCAGGAGGGGCCGGGCCCGCGGGTGTCGGGTGTGCACAGCCTGCCTGGGGCCCAGGTAGGAATGGCGGGAATAGTGACAGCTGTCGAAGGACGTGAGGAGCAGAGGTCTGGGGCCCAGAGCAGAGAGCCCTGCATTCTGGACATTTAGACTTTAACTTCCCTGACTGTATTATGGAAGGAAGCGGGAGACCGGGCATTCTGAGCGGTGGATGCGGGGTGGCGGGTGTCTGTCTACCCAGGCTGGCTCCCCAGGACTAGTGGGGAGACTGGTGGAGGCGGGGTTGCACAGGTGTTCTCCTGGCCCATGAGAGAGAGGTCCGGGCTCCCTTTGTCTGCCTCCTTCCCTGACTGGGACTGCATCCCGATCCAGAAGTCTGCCTTCCTCCGGCCTGGGGCGCTGGACATGCTACGCTCTGCTTCTGATGCTCAGCTTCCCTGGTCTTGCTGGGTGATTGCGCACCTTTCAGATTCTTCATGCCACTCCTATGCCCAGCCAGTGCTGCCCTGGTGTCCCCACCCTGAAGACCATAGTGGCTTTGGCTACAGCAGGCCAGGAAGGGAGTCACTGGTTTCATCCTAGCCTCAAGAGCCTTGGGTAGGGCTGGTTAAGGCTCTGGGAAATACTGGGTTCTACCAAAGGGTAGATTGTGGCCCAGGGGCCCTCGCTGGAGGACAGTGGGGATAGAGGAGTTAGGAGGATAGAGGGAATCAACTGTCTAAGGCTGGGCTCCTAGTTTGTGGTGGGTCCAGATGGGGAGGGAACAGAGCTGGGGTACACAGAAGAGTTCCCAGGAGACAGGTTACCCCCTCAGCAGGACCCAGAGCCTGGCTGGTGGGAAGAAACAGTTTAGTGGCAGAGAGGAAGAGCCTATCCCATGCAACCTGGAAGCCATGAGGTCCTGCCAGGGACTAGGGAGCGTCTCTCCAGCAGCCAGCTGAAGGGGCTGGCTATAGCCTAGGGAAGGCAGGACTTGTTATGGCTTTCCAGGACTGCTTTGGGCCTTCTGTGATACGCAGCAGAGCCTTGAACAGGCTGTTTTCTTTGCTAGAATTTCTCCCATGTCTCTCCTTTCACCTCCTACCCCAAATCAAAGACCTCCTCCTAGGAGAAGCCTCCCTCTAAGTCCACGTCCACTCCTGCAGGTCAGGCCTGTTTCGGAAGTTGCTGCACAGGGGCCAGTGCTGCCTTCTGCGGCACCTTCCATATGGATGCTGCTGTTCCAATAGCCTAGGTCTTTGGCTGCAGCTGTCACCTGAAGGAGAGGCCAGAGAGAGGGTCCTTCCCTGGTCTAGAGATATAAGCCCACCTGCTGCAGGGGCTTCGCTTCTGCCTCACAATGGCCTCTGCAGGGGTGGAGGCAGTGGCAGGGCTAAGGGTCATGCTCAGGTACTCCCCCTACCCTTTTCCTTCAGGCTGTAGGGCTGTATCATCCCACCCATGTCCTAAGGGCCCCATAAGGTCCACGTCCTGCCACCTCAATGCACTAAGGACCAGTGAGATAGCTCAGCAGACTAAATGTCTGCTTAGGCAAGTGCAGGGACTGGGATTTGATCCCTGGCATTGCATGCATGCCAGCCCCACCTTTGGGTGCGCTGAGCTGGTCACTGAGTCCAGGCATGGCACATGCCTGTAATCCTGGCACTGGGGAGGCTAAAAACAGAAGGATCACTATGAGCCCAAGCTGCGCAGTGAGACCCTGTACCAAATACATTTAAAAAAAAAAGTTTTTAAAAATGTACTTAGCACTGCCCCCTCAATAACCCAGCCTCTGGCTAGAGTCCTCTCCTGAGCCCTCTGGAGTCTGTATGCTCAGGACCACCTGTCCCTGCTTCAGGCAATACAACAATACCTGTCACCCACTATTTGTGGGAGGTGCGGGTGCTGGGTCTTTCACGTGACACTGTCTCACCACAGGCTGTGCACACGTGAGAGCCGCAGCAGAGGGGAAGCCCCCTGCGCGGGCCTGAGGGAGTTGCGTGATGAAGCTGGGGCAGATCCTATCCCAGCCACTTTCCTCTCAGAGTGGGCTCCCAGCCCCTCTGGGAGGCAGGGCCTCTTGAAGGAGGTTTATGCAGAGAAGCAGCTGGTGATGGGGTGAGTGGCCACCTCCAGAGAGGAGGGCTGGGGACCTAAGGCCTCCCTGGACATAAGGGGACAGCAGGGGCTGTTGTGAATCTCCTTGCGGAGAACGGTGCTGTGGCAAGCCTGGCAGCCCTGGGGGCGATGCTGAGGGCTGGCCTGTGGCTGGTGGTGTTGAGGCTGCTTTGAGGCAGGCCCAGTGCCTCAGCCTCCAGCTGCAGGGAGTTGGTTCTCCGTTTCTGCCCACATCCTGTCCCCAGGAGCAGAAAACAGCAGCCACATACCCGAAGGCGGTGGAGGAGGGGCCCACAGGGCGCCTGTCCGGGTACCTGGGTTACAGCTGGCACCAGGCACCAGAAGTGGGTATGTGTGACCAGGGAGACAGGGAGGACAGGGGGCTGAGACCTAGTGGTCGCTAAGCTCCAGGCAGCTGTAGAAGGCACCTGTCGTGCAATGACTGACGCTGGCAGGAGGGGCTCTGTAGGTGCGAGCGTTGCGGTTGCTCCAGGAGGCTGGTGCCCAGTCACTGCTTGTGGTTTGGAAGCAGGTGCCACCCTGCCCGTCCAGATAGGATTCTTTGCTTGGTGCCCCCTTTGGGGTGAATTCTACTGAGTTGCTGAGAGACACGTTGGTGCTCCTTAACCTCCCTTCATGCCTTAGCCTCCCCCAGTTCTTCTCTCAGCTGCTGGCATGCCTGAAGCCCACCACTGCTATATTCTTTAATTCATATCCAGAAGTGTATTTCTTGTTTGTCTTTACTTGGTTTTGTTCCTGTCAGTGAGGTTCTAAGTTCTCATTCTTGTTCATATTTCTTCATTTCTGTGAAAGTCCGCAATGTCTGTAGAAATTCTTTCCTTATTCCGTTGCCTTCTTGCCCTCTTCATTGAACTGATCTCTGTGGTTTTGATACTATTGCTTATCTTCCCTCGTCTTAATTTTCCTCCAGTATTTTGAAGTTGGGGTTTGTAGCTCTTCTGAAGGGAGAGTTGAGATCGTGGGCTCAGGGAATGGCCTGTAGAGACCCAAATCCCCGTAGCAGCAGCCACTACTCAGGAGTTTCCTGAGCTCTTTCTCTTCAGAGCTCCCTGCTGTAGGCCCAGGTCCCAAAGGGGTGACAGAAGGTAGCATGGAGGGCCCTGTGGTCCAGCGGTTGGGAGGCTTCCCGGCCTTGCAGGCGAGGTAACAGGTGAACACTTGACATGAGAACGTGAGATGACCCTGAAGCTGGGACTCTGGAGCCCAGGGAGGCTGCAGGACGCAGAGTCTTAGTGCTGTCTCCACTTCTTGCGCTTGGCCACATCCAAGAGTCGGCGCGCAGGGCACTGCCTGGAAGCCAGCAGACACCTCTGGCCAGCAGGCTTTAGCAGGCACCGCCACCATCTGGGCATGTGTACAGACAGCCTTGCTACTAAGAGCCAGGAGAGGTGGGCTCGATGTATAGGTTTTGATTAAGAGGAATTTTAATTAAACTTTCCAGACCAGGTGAGGTGGGTGGTAAAAGCAGGAAGACTCTGAATGCTGGAAATCCTCTGGGACTGCTCTTTCAAGGCTTAACGTGCATATCCCACAGCATGTGTCTGTATTTTACATGGGACAGTGTCTCCCCTCTTACCAATCCCCAGCAAGGGACAATCATGAGGAAATATGACATTAACATTTAATTTCCCCTCCTGGCTAGCAACAGATGACTCAAGGATTAATTAGATAGGCAGAGCCCTGCTAAAGGAATAGGAAATTGCCCAATCCTGGCCCTGAGCCCCCACTCCTACCCCTAATTTTCCTGTGGCTCAGGGAGGCTTCCAAAGGGAAGGGAGCATGGGGGAGGCCCCAGAAGGGCCCTGCAGTTGTGTACATGGCAGTCTCCACCACCCTTGAGTGTTTCTGGTAAGGACGAGAGGTCCCTTTTTGTCTTTTGGTTCCTTAGGTTCCTCATCTGTAAAGTGGGGCTCATGGGGCCAGAGAGAACACAGATATCCATCATTTCTGAGTTCTCAGGTAGGATGCTCAAGCTCTTTATGAGGGACCATGTAGTGTCTGGTCTTCAGACAGGAGGCCTCCAAGGGCGCATAGGACTTGGTAGCTCAGTAGCAGCTGGCACCTGCTAGCCAGCCATATCATTCCCCAGTTCTGGTCAAGGGGGCACTAATCTGAAATTGGCCATAGTGGGAGCATTTACACCACAGGAAAGGCTGTAACTCAGGGCAGCCCTCCCCACCCAGCCCTGGGCTGACTTGCCAGCCTACAGCTGGGCAGCCCCAAAGATCTCCAGGAGCACACAGTTCCCCAACTCCCCGCTCCGACTTGCCTTGTCCTGCCTCTGGCTCTGGTGATCTGCTGGGTTCACGGCTGGGGAAGGTACAGCCAACAGTGGGTTCTGGTTCAGCCCGTGGGACCTGGGGAGCCTTATCCAGGACATACGGGTAGCAGCCAGGAGATCCTGCTGGAATGTTGAGGGAAGGGGTGGAGGGGGAACGGCTGTGCAGGCTCGAGACTTTTTTTTTTTTTGGCTGGCTCAGGCTGCCTTAAGGACAGATCTGGGGATTGAACGGAGGTATCCTGCACTTGACTGCGTTTGCATAAGCAGGCGCTTAAACAACTGAGCTAACCAGCAGGCCCCTGAGACTGATGTGTGCTTTTAGCCCCACGTAAGGCTGGCCTGGATAGAAGGGTTAAGGGCAGTCTGTGAGACTCTGCACAAGGAGCATGTGACTATGATGTAGTTGGGAAAGGTGTTCTGTATCCAGTGCTTTTCAGAATGGGAATCTAACACAGAAGATGGTAGGGATACCTTTAGGGGGTTCTCAGGCAGGTGTCCACCGCAAGTACCCGAGACTGTCTCATCAGAAAAAGGCTGCATCATGCCCTTCAAGGGCCCTGTTACAGTTTGTGTCTAGGTGTTCCCCCTCCAAAGCCTCATGCAGTCCTGGGCCGGCTCCTGGAGTTTGTGATTGATTGGTGTGGGTGTGGATGCTGCACCTGCCTTACAGTGTAAGGAGGGGAGACAGGCTGGCCAGCTGCCCCAGGTGCTGCCACTCCCTTTACTCTCTGCTCTTTGCCGCTGCCATGAAGGGTTGCTCTGCCATGTGCAGCCCTGCCTTGGAGCCAGCTGAGTACAGACTAAATCCTCCAGTAACCATGAGCTAAATAAATCTTTCCTTCCCTAATTTTTGTATTTTATGGAACTGGGGATTGAACTCAGGCCCTTGCACTTGCCAGGCAAGCGCTTATTCAACTGAGCTATCTCCCTGGCCAAAATGTATTTAGTACAGCGTCCACAGGGTCTCACTACATAGATTGGACTTGTAGTGATCCTCCTGTTTTCAGCCTCATAAACGCTGGGATTACAGGCATGCGCCATCATGCCCAGTCTCAGTCGCTGTTGCTGTTTCAGCGCACCCAGGGAGTGGGGCCGGCACGACACACCAGGGCTCAAACTTTGGTCCCTGCATCTGCCTAAGCAGGCACTTTAATCCACTGAGCTATCTGGCCAGCCCTTCCTTCCCTAATTTTAAGTGTTGGGTATTTGTCTCAGCCAACAAGAGACTTATAACCGAGACAGGCCCCTGCTAAGCTGGCCCTCCTAGCCGGTATGGAGTCAGCGCAGTTGGAGGGTAGGCACTGGTGGTGTGAACTGTCAGCAGGACCTGGGGGCACGGGGGGAGGCTGGGGAAACCTGTCTGACCTCAGCAGAAGTGTGATGTGTTCTGCTTTGTCCACACCTTGTCTACTATGCCAGCTTTCTAGACTGGTCAGATTGGCTGAGGTTTCTTTTGATGGAGATTCCCCTAGAGAGAGCCTGTAGGACTTCAGATAGTTGTGTTCCCTGGGGAGGCACCAGTGGTGAGAGACAGGATCCCTGGAGAGCAGTAATTCCTTAAGGGCTCATTGGACCTAAATGGACGATAGCCTGTTGCTCCTGCTACCGGGTGTGGGAAGCCACAGAGGCAGGGGCCCCGATTTGGGTGGGATGTGGGTCTATGGAGAGCCCCTGCTCCACCAGCCCCTGTGCACCCCTGGCAAAAGCTGCCCTGTGCTGCAGGTCAGGACAGAAGCCCATGGTGTGTGGCTGGGAATGATGGTTTAGTCTGGCTTGTCTGCCAGAGACACACTTTGGGAGCAGCTGTTGGCAAGTGCCCTGTGCCCAGCTGGGTTTAGTAGGCTTGGCCCTAACTGCTGCAGGTGCCCCCAATTTCTACTGGGGTCTTAGCCTCCACTCTTTCCTGCTCCTTAGGCCTTTTGTGTCAGGTGATGCCTTTCAAGCCTCCTAGTGGAGTGAGAGGGTCTGTTGGGGGCCAGAAACGGCTCTAGCCCAAGTCCATGACAGGACTGCAGATAGAAGGAAACTTGGGGTTTAATTCAGCCCACTGGTAGCTCCTGCCCAACTTGGAGTGTGCGTACAATGGGAGGCCCTGGCCCTTCAAAGAGGCCAGAGGCTGTGCAGATAGCTCAGTGGTGTAAGCGCCTGCCTGGCAAGCACAAGGACCTGGGTTCAATCCCTGATACCACATGCTGTGCTGGCCCTGTTGCCCAGCCAGCCACTGAAACTGGGCATGGTGGTGCATGCCTATAATCCCAGTGGTGAGGAGGCTGAGACAGGAGGATCACTATGAGTCTGAGCTGCATAACAAATAGCAAGACCCTGAACCGAATAAATAAATAAAAGATTAAAAACAACAACAACAACAAAAAACAAGGCCAGAGGCTGGGATTGACCTTCTGCCAGTGTGTGTAGTCCCACTCAATCCCTCATATCCCCTGAGAAGACAGGGAAGATGTGACAGCCTGTGGCTGCTGCTAATGTACTCCGAGTGCTCTGTGAAAGTTTAGGATGAAAGAGGATAGCCTTGGGGGCCTCTTAGGACTCTGAGAGAGACATATTAGCCGGGAGAGATGGTTTCACGAGCTCAGGGAGAAACAGCTAGAATTTGGGCTGAGCTCAGGCCCACTGGGAAAACTAAGACTTTCCATGGTGTCAATTATTCCTCTTTTTATGACATTTGATTCCAGGAGCTCTCTTTCAGATCTGTTATTTACTTCTCATAGACGCATAGGTGAGAGCCAAACTGGCCTCACATGTCAGCTGGGGTCCAAATGCTTCACTGTATAAATGGGGAAACAGGGTTCCAGAGAGGAAAAGCGTTCTTGCTGCGGCCCCTCAGCAGGTCCTGGGCGGGCACCTGCTTTTCTGACTTCAATCAGTCATTCCCCGAGTCATCAGGAGCAGCTGGGGGAGAGGGTGTAGGAGGTTAAGGGGGGGTGGCAGCTCCCTCAAAGGAAGGCAGCCAGAGCGCCTCCCCTTTCCAGATGTGCCACTGGGGACTCCAGGAGGCAGCAGGCTCAGGTTTGTGCCTGCTCTGCTGCCTGTGAGGGTGAGTGGCTTACCTGCCAGGAATGGAAGACAGGACCAGATGGTTCCCCAGATCTTTCCAGACACCTGAGCTCTAGGTGTCTCTGGCCTGTCCCTAAATGGGGCAGCTGGTGGTTCCTCAGAGAGCTTGCTGGGGATAGAACAGGCTGAGGTGGGCTGAGAAAACTGGCCTAGTGAGAGAAAATGGATGGGATTAGAAGAACTCTACAGTCCCATGGAAATTTCTGGAGGGGAAGAAGGGTTGTGGTGCTGGCAATGCAGGCAGGAGACTGGCTAGGCTGCCACAGAAGGCTTGAGAAGCGGATAATGAGGGGCCAACACAAGAGGTTCTTAGTATTGACAGGTTCTCAGTTCTCTAGTGACAAAAAATGAAAAACATAAATGTGCTGATTTTTGGCCTCATGTCTGGGCTGGGAGAGCTGGGACCTCAGGGCCTGCTGTGGGTGAAATGCAGGACCCTTGCATAGTACAGAGGGGTGAGCCAGGTCCTAGTAGGCGTGCAGCCGAGGGCTCTGTCTACAGTTTCTCCTGCATGTACCCTGCATACACCTGAGAGAAGGGGCTGCTTTCCTGGGAAGGGTTTTTTTTGTTGTTGTTGTTTTTTTTAGAACCAGGGATTGAACTCAGATCCTTGTGCTTGCCAGGAAAGCGCTTATTCCCCCTTCCTGGGAAGGTTTGTGTAAGGCTCTTCTTAGGAACTCCACAGAACCAGGAGGAAGTAGCTCTGCCCAGGCCTCTCTGGGCCTGGGTCCTCCTCATTGGTGGGGTGAAATCGCAGCTCTCTTGCCTTCTGACTGTGACTGCCACAGACCAGATGGGCTATGGGGGATGGGGTTTGTCCTCAGGATGTCTGGCCTGAAGCTGGGGTAGAATCTGAAGCAACAGAGACCAGAAAAATTCAATTGCTCACCAGGCCTTTCTTTTTACAGGTGCCCTGAGAATCCCGAAGCTGAACCCAATCGTGATGCAGCCACCGGAAACCCTGTAGAGGGCCTGGTTTCAGCAGCCTTGTCTGTGAGAAAGCCTTTGGAGGGCCCCCCACAGGGACGCCCCTGGCTCCTGTAAGGAAGGGGCGCCAGGCTTGGGCCTCTCTGCAACAGGGGCGGGGAAGGCTGGGCTGCAGCTATGGACCGTGAGCTGGCCCAGCCCTCGTCCCCGCTGAGCCTGCCCGTCTGTGGCCGCTCCCAACATGGGCTCCTCGGTGTACATCACGGTGGAGCTGGTCATTGCTGTGCTGGCCATCCTGGGCAACGTGCTGGTGTGCTGGGCTGTGTGGATCAACAGCAACCTGCAGAATGTCACCAATTACTTTGTGGTGTCACTGGCAGCGGCCGACATCGCAGTGGGCGTGCTTGCCATCCCCTTCGCCATCACCATCAGCACTGGATTCTGTGCTGCCTGTCACGGCTGCCTCTTCTTCGCCTGCTTTGTCCTGGTCCTCACACAGAGCTCCATCTTCAGCCTCCTGGCCATCGCCATTGACCGCTACATCGCCATCCGGATCCCTCTGCGGTGAGCCAGGGTTGGGGGCTTACACCTGTGCAAATGTCTGCTGTGGCCCCAGTCTGGTCTGTGGTGTCCGAGTACTGGCTGAGGACAGGGCCCTAGGGCTCCCAGGGACTCCCCAGGGCGGGCAGGTGGAGAGCCATCACACAATCTGGCTGACCCCTCAGGGCACTAAGTGCCTGGCCTGCTTGGCTTCCGCCAGGCCACATAGGAAGAGCTGGCTGGGCTGTTCTTTACACATCAGAGCAAAACTCCCTGTGAGATGCCGGGGTG
>NDGN011482534.1:0-11282 GCA_002564285.1 Tympanoctomys barrerae
ATACCTTGTGGTTATACTTTTCTGCTGGATGGTTAAGACCAAGTTAAAGCAAGACTTATATAATTAAAAATGTAACTTTTGTATCTGACAAGGTCAGTCAAATCCCTTTAGGATTTACCCTGAAACCTCAGTTATAACCATCAATGTAAATGGACTCAATTCACCAATTAAAAGAAGTAACTGGCAGAATGGAGTTTTTTGAGGCTGTCATTAACATTTTTCCCGGTAGGGCATCTAGGATCTATCATAGACAAAGTGAGGCATTACTTTGGAGAGCAGGGAGGAGAGGTTATGCGCATGGATTCTGCAGCCTGACTACCCAGCTCCAGCATCTGACTCCGTCACTCTCCAGCTGTGGGCAGGTTAACATCATCCAGGATTATTGTGAGGACAAAGCACATTTGTTTGTGCAAAATGCTGAAAGCACTGCTTTGCACATTTAAATAACTCAATTACTTTTTATGATTTATTTTTATTTTATTCTAAAGGAGTATATATACAAATGTAATCATAGAAATAGTCTGCACTATCACCACTGATTTGAAATGCTTCCTGGATGTGTGGTAATTTAAACCATGGTAGTGTAATAATCACAGCAGCTCACATTTCCTAAAAGCTTGCTCCGTGGCTAACGTTGCCCTAAGTGTGGTTCACGCAGACTACAACAACCCTGTGAAGTAGGCTCCATAATTTCTCCAGTTTTATAACTGATGTAATGAAAGCTTAGAAAAGCCAAATAGTTCAGCTTAGGTCAGACAAGGGATAAGTGGCAGATTTCTGGCCTTAGTGCCAGTCAAGGATAAGCTCTTAACCTAGAGTCTGTATTTAGGTTATTTATCCTGTTCCTCCATCTGTTGATTTTTATACAGTGACATATTTTTAATTTTTGCAGCTGTCTAATATATTTTAATATCTGTTAAGACTGTTTCCTTTCACACTTTTTCAAAAATGCTCTCTGCTTTTATAGATTATTCATTCTTTTAGTTGAAGGTTAAACTCTTGAGCTTCTAACAACACAAAGAGATTTGCTTCCCTCATTTTTCTTCAACATTGGTTGTTAATTTTATTATGTTACTCAGAAAATAAGTTTTCTTTTATTTTCTTGCCATTTGCATTATACAATTTTCTTTGCACTGAAAAAATACCTTGTGCTCCAACTAGAGCTTCATCTATGTTTTGATTTGATGTTTGTATAAGTGAATGAATTTATAAATGAATTTGAGATGAAGTCTCATTTTTTCATATTGTGTTTTCCCAGCCAATCAGATAGTTTATTCTGTTTATTATAGTTTCCTGTTTATCGCCTTAACATAGGTAAATTCTTCTTAAAGTATAAGACAGCTAGAAATACTCTTACGTTATAACTGTATTGTAGTTCTAATTTCTAGCTATATTTCTTTCTTTCTTTTTTTTGATTTTGGTATTTTTGAGGCAGGGTCTCACTATGAAGTTCAGGCTGGTCTTGAACTCAATATATAACTCAGGCTGGCCTCAAACTCGCAATGATCCTCTGCCTCAGTCTTCTGGGTTCTGGGATTACAAGCCTGTGCTACTACACCTGGTTCTATATTTCTAATTTTTTTTATTGGTGTGTGAAAACTATTGTCTTTACAGCATTTTTTTATATCAGTGTAATTTACTAAATTCCCTAGTAGTTTTTCATTTGATTGTAATTTTTCTTTGAATTTTCTATTTCTACTGTCATACATTATTCCTTTTAGAGCAATAAAAAAGGATAGTAATTTTATTAGCCTATTTTTTAAAAAGAAAGGCTCTTCATCTACTCTCTCTAGCTTTGATGTTAAATTTTGTTTTAATATATATTTTATGTGATAAATATATTCTTCTGCATGTGCGATTCTCTGAAATGAGCATTGAATTTCATTGAAGTGCTCATAGTCATACATTTTGAACAAATTATATAACATTATATTGCTTTTCTAGTAAGAGCCAAATCTACTATTGGAGGTAATTATTTTGTTGTTGAATTAACTTTAGCATTATTTAATATCAGATGAGTATATTTTACCTTTGAAAGGAAATTATTCTTTGAAAAAAATAAGAGAGAATATGGTCTACCATCTTAAAATTTACATTGAATGACAAGTGTCACAGAAACTAAGAGGAAAGGATATTGTGTACTTTATTCTTTGTCATCCCAGTTCGTTAGATGAACCAGGGGGCTGGTTCTTTGGTTGACAGTGAGAGGAGGGAGGAGTAAGTGGAAGCCATAAGAGGATGGTGAACCTCAGGATAGTTCCAGAATAGAATAAAAAGGAAACAAAGGGGCTTTCAGCTGTTGGCCAGTTCATGGATTGAAACTCCATTCCAGGGATGCCAGTTTCTGTAATTATTATCCTTAGAGAACCCCAGTCCTTTCAATTTACCAGTTTAAGTGGTTAGAAAAAGACAAATTCCAAAACCCCATTGCCTGTGAATGTGTCAGGGATCCTTTCAGTGATGTCTATATTCTATCTAAAGGTGCTTTTGGAAAGATGCTACTAGTTCTTTATCACAGAGCAAATAAAAACCAATACAAGCTGACATATTCCCAACAGAGCTCTTGTGTTATTTTTGGTCATTGTTTCCAAAATGAAATCAAACTCATCGATCATAAATATGTCCTAAAGTCACCATGACCAAGGCAAATTGCACTCCCCCCCCCCCTTAGAGCATAGATCTTTTTATACCCGGTGCAATAACATTATAGAAACTTTTCTTGAGCCAGAAGATTTAAGTCAGGATACTAAAAATATAGAAATATTGTTGTATCTCTTTAATGCATTTCCGCAAGTGTCTTATAATATGCAGTAGTTGACACGCAAGTTTAGGCTTCCCATCTCAGTCAGCCAGGGAAGGCACCGGTCGGCAGCTCGCTAGTCTTGTGGGCTCCAGTCCCAGCATGACCTGGGCCTCACCTCTGTGTTGGGTCTCAGTGTCAAGGTACCTAAATGTCATTGTATTAATGCTGGTATTGGTGAAATTGTGAGGCCACTTTATCACAAATTTAAAATTTTATTTTTAAGTGAGATAATCCCGTTTGATAACATTCTTATTTTTTTCCTCAGGTAATTATGTGTCTTGGAGTGTCTGATCTTCCATATAGTAGTTCTAAATGTCTGTTTAAAATTCTGTTTGCAGCAAGTCTCCTACTGTTTTGTGGAGTTCCCCCTTTTCCTCTCCCCTCAGATATCTGCAATAAGCTGGCCACTCAAGAGTTTCCATGGAATCAGTTTTACCTTCTCTTGGGAGTCATGGTAGAGCAAAATTATGATTTAACTGGAACAATCTTCATAGCCTGAAAGAGTGCTGTTTTCAGATTTATCTGAAAAATTCTAAAAAGACCAAAGTGGCTTATTTGCCTAGCATTATGTATTTCCTCATTAGAAAAATGCAGAAAATGAATAAAATTTAGAGATAATTTTGGAACAAAATATAAACAGATCCTTAACTACGTTAAGGAATGGAAATATCTTATCCCCGACATCATTATGAAGTTTCTTTGACTCAGCAACCAACCAATTCCCCACCCCCAGGAATTCCATTAGCCTGAATTCTACAGGATGAATGTTCACCTTCCAGGAAATGAAGGTCCTGGTTTCGTAATCAAATCTCAGCTCCTTGAAGCTGTGTACTGGGCTCCCCGCTTACCAAAGAATTGGCTGAAGGCTTTGTCCTGGCTCCTGGTGAGGTTATTTACACACTTAGCCCGTGATGGATGGTCCCTGTGGGCAGATTATTAGATGCGCTGCCATTTACGTTGCCTGTGTGGATGGAGCCCTATTTTGGAAACAGCACACATAAGTAAAAATGAGCCCGAGAAATAACATATTAATAGTAATACTAGATACCACATTATTATAATTTAAATAATTTTAGGGTCTGATTATTCATTTTGCAATATAATATGAATTCTTTATACAGTGCCAGCTAGTTTTGTAAGTTTTAGTTGGAGCTTCTAATGATTTATGTTTCTTATAAAGAGGCACAATCAGAGCTAAAAATTAGTTTAATGACAAGTCACTTACTATTTTCTGTTCTCTACTAAAAATGAATTTCTTAATTAAGGTAAGGACTCTTTAGTGTATGTTTGTGTTCTCAATTATTTTCTCTTCAAAAATCTTTTTCTCTTTTAGCTTTCTGCTCTTGTTGATGTGCTATAAAGTGAAGGAGGGGAAAGGGAAAAGGAGGATTTGTTTTTCAGAGATGAACTATCTATAAATGACTTCCTCTTGTTTGGTACATCCACTTGCAGGATTTTATTTTCAAATGCCTGCTTGCAGGATCCATGTCCTGGAGGAAGGAATCGTGTCATCCTTCACTCATCCTGTGCACAGAGCCCAACCACCCTCCCAGTATTATCTCCTATCACTTCTGGCATTTCTTGTGCTTCTCTTCTTCCTGAAGTTCATAATTCATGTCACTGATTTCCGGTGCCTGTGGAGTCAGGTTTTAGAAATATGAGACAATTTTTAAATTACAGATGCAAAGCCTAGCTGTTTGAGCCAACATCTGTAACTAGTTTAGAGGATTAACAAAATAGCTGCTCTGGATGACTGATATTTACCAGGGCCTCTTCCATTTCCCATAGAAATCAAAATGCCTATTACTTATGTTCTTCAGCTTTCAATCGAAATCTAGACTTCATCTGTTGCATACTTTACTTTATTAAGTTTCTTCATGGAGTATCTTGAGTTACAGCCAATTTTCAATTAGCCATGATTAAGGAGGTAAAAAAGAATGTGAGTAATTAAAAATCCACAAGTAGCTAAAAGATTGACTTCAGCTAGAAGTTATAGTACTCTCCCCTGAAACTTTTTTGCTGGAAGTACAAAGAAGGGAAACATTAGGTAAGATTTTCTTTTGTTTTATCTTGGTACAAATAAGCAAAAGTCAAGCCTATCACTCCTCAACTGACAATCGTTCAAAAGCATTTCTTCCAGTTTAGTGTAATGTTCAAACTCTAGCACCCGTTACCCACTCCCAGTGTGGTTACTGCTCCTTGCTCTGGCCTAGGGGCTCCTCGTTCCTGTGCCCCAGGTCTCCTGATCTTCAAGCTGCTTCTGCGATGCTCACAGCTCTTTCCCTGCAGGGACTTTCTGTGTGCTTCTTCCTGTGTCGGGAATGTCTTCCGTTCCATTTTTGCCTGAGTTTCGTCTGCTTTTTTTGTTCTATTTACATAGTGCTTCCTTAGACTTCAACACCATCTTCACTCCTCTTTTCAGTGACCCAAGGAAGTATGTACCTGTGTCACTCTTGTCTTGTATATTTACTTGTTTAATGTCTCTTTCCCAGGCTTGCTTGTAAACTCCATCAGATCATGGTCAGCAGTAGCTCTTTTCATTGCTCTCTTTTCTGTCTTACATGGAATCTGTTCATGACAGATTTCTAAGAGGTAACTGTTGGATGAATAAAAGAAGTGAGGATTTTAAAATCTGAAATTGGGCTAGCCAGGTAGCTCAGCAGATTAAAGGGCCTGTTTAGGCAGATGAGGGACTGGGCTTCAATCCCTGGCATGCTGCGCAGGCCCCGCCTCTGGGACACACTCAGGCAGTTACGACTGGGCATGATGGCACACACCTGAAATCCCAGGGCTTGGGAGGATGAAAACAGGAGGATCACTATGAGTTCGATCTGTATAATGAGACCCTGTAGACCCTGTACTAAATACATTTTTAAAAATTGGAATTAAGTTTCTAGATACAGAAACAGTCTATAGTAACTGAAGTGCTAACATCCAGAAAGAAAATCTCTTGTGTTCATTGAAATTTTACTGATTTTCTTTTGTTTTGTAATACTAAAATACTAAGAGGTGCTTATTAATGTAAACATTATATTTTGTTACCCAGGGGATAAAGTTGGTTCTTCAATATAGTTGTAAGCTGCTCTTGTCATTTCAGGCTTGCCCATGGTGACTGCTTAATTTGTTCTCCTAACTACATTATCACAGAAATTATTACATGGAATGCTGAAAAGAGTAAATTCCAGTCTTATAGAGAAGGTGATTTAACTCTAGCAGATGCTAGTATAATTTTAGTTGTGAGTTTTTAATGTGTGTATTTCCTTCACTTCTATTCAATAGACACTTCCCAGACATAGTGACGGAACAGTATGTCTGCTACATGTTTACAATAGCCCGCAGAGCTGGTATATTCCTGTTTTAGAATCTTCGTACTGATTACTCTTACTGACCAGCTCTGCAATCTAAGGAAGGTATAAGTATCACAATGGAGCATAAAGCAAGTTGGATTTTACTTGATAATATCTACAGTTTATTTAATACTTACTAGTCATCAGACATTCCACTGATAGTTTATGTGTACTTACTGTACTTAATACATCTATCTGAAGATAGCACTATTAGTTATAATTTTCTGATGAAAATAAAATGAGGCTTGGCTAGATTAGTAACTTGTCCAAATTCACACAGCTAGCAAATGGCAAGATAGATCTGCACACACAGAACATTCGTGCTTTCAACCAGTAAGTATTGATCTTATTGGAAAATTGGGAGCACAGCAAGCATACATTCATGGAAGTCAAAACCAGATGGTGTCAGCACAAAATTGAGTGAACATGAGAGATGTTCAGATAAGGAAAAGAGCCATATGCACTAGAGGGGCTCCTTGTTATTCTTTAAGGTACTGTCATATAATGGATCCCTTCATAGATTGCTACATTATCTAAAACGTAATATACACAGTAATATTTCTATTTATCAGTCTTTGGTATGTTTGATCCTCAAATAATCATAGTAGAAATTTATTGGCATTATAACAATAATTTACTAAATGCCTGTTTTGTGTTAGGTGGTGTATTGGATGCTTTGGTCTTTAAAGTAATCTCACAGAGCAGACATCATTGCCTCTGTTGTTATGGGTCATAAAACTAGGTAATATGTGTTGAGGATTTCTTACCCAAAACCTTGCTTCAATCACTTTACAGTCGTTGTTTCTTTAATCCTCCCAACCACCTTATGATTTCAGTAGCTACAGCTCTATGACTGAGGTCGACTGAGTCATGAAAGATGAATAACTTGTCCAAGGTGATGCATCTCACGTGGGGTAAAATGAGGATTTAATCCAATAACGTCCATTACTGGAGCCAGGCTGCTAAGCTGCTTGTTTCCCAGAGACAGGTTTAAAAGGCCATGTAATATCTCCTAAAAAACACAGTAGAGCTAGGAATCATCTGTGAAATCCTGGTTCTTTACACTTTGTACTCTGTTACAGCTCACTACCTCTTTCAGCACAGTGACACTGACATTGGACTTTGGTGGTTTTCCTGTTTTCTAATAAGTGTAGTTTGTCAAAGTATAATCAGCACCTATATGCTAATGATCAATTTTATTCAATGAGAGAGAGAGAGAGAGAGAGAGAGAGAGAGAGAGAGAGGTAGGCAGACAATGGTAATGCCTTTTTTCTTCCTGAACATAGATAACAGGTTTAATAGCATAGACTTGGGGCCCAAGAAGGGTTTGGGCCCCCACTTACCACTTGCTAGCAAATCATTCATGTCCTAAAGCTTAAGCTCTCTGTACTTCACAGTATTCTGAGATAAAATAGGAAGAACAGCTGCAGATAACTCATAGGGTCAGGGAGAAGATGAATGAGGTACCTATATAAAGCATACTGTCCATGGTAAATACTCATTAAGGGTCATAAATAATTTTAATTGTCACTATTGATAAAGCTGTCCTTTTCAATTTTTAGGACTTTTACCAGAGAACTTCAACTCAGTCAATGGCTTTCATTGCTCTTATAATTTAATGCTATTAGTATTGAAGTGATCCACTGAGTCTGAGCTAATACCCCATCTATTCACTGAATGTGGGGTATTTACTGAATGTGCAGTTTAATGATTAAAGGTGGGAATAGTTTCTTATCAAAGGAGTTGTCTTAATATTTGGGAAAAAGGTCAAAGTAATTGTTGGAAGATAAGCTCCAAGAACAACCAAATATTTAAAATTTTATCTTGATCAAATAGTAGAGCAGCTTATATGTTTTTAACTGCCTGTTTTGTGCCAGGTACCTTTTTAAATGAATTACCTTATTTAATTTTTACAATGTAAGGATATATACTACTACTACTACCTCCTTCATTCCCAGCTTTTTTATAAAGAGCAGAGATACTCAGAGAAACTCAAGAAGTCTATATTTTCTTTACATAAAGTTTAAATACCTGGTATCAAAAATTGGCACTGATCAAAGTACCAAGAGCATTTATAAAGGATTGCATCATGCCTTGTGCAGTGTGTGGATTCGCAGTGAGCTACGCTCCTGGCACTGTCAATCACATTTCAGTTCTCTGACAGTTCTGTATCAACCATCAGTGTCTTCTGGGTGTCCTTTCTTGACTAATCTGATACAAAGAGACAAGTAATACAGTGTACTGAAAAGATTTTAACACTATTTGCTGATTCTATTTCCTATTGATTGAATCAACACCAAGTTTTCTTCTTGTTATAGTGTCAAATAAGACAGCTGTGTTTTTGCTCTCATGACACTTGTATTTTTACTAGTGGGTAACATGGGAAAGGAATAACAAAAACACAAGCAAAAGAAACAAATGCCTGTTTTGCATTGCAAAGAATTAAGAGACATTAAGAGAGTAAAAGTAAAAGTGAGGGACCACTTTGGAAAGAGATGGTAGGAAAGCTTTTATGAAGAGGGATGGTGTAAGATCAGCTCAGAATAACATGATGTAGCCAGCTCCAGGAAGATCAAGAAACATTGTCCTGCTAGGAGTTACAGCCACAGCCAGGAACTACTTGTTGCAGTGTAGAAGCTGAAAAATAGCCAAGAGGAATGTCCAGAGGAGGTTAGTCGAGGTGTCTGACATTGTTCTTTTTAGTGTGAAGTCTTGAGATTTAGGTGACTGCTTTCCCTCATTTCATGCTCTCTGAAAAGATCCTCCCACTATCAGAATCTTTAAGACTTAGCTTACTCAGGCATCTGCCTCATGCAGCAACTTGATAGGAGCACTAATGAAAAGAAGATACCCAGAGCCCAGTGAAGGGATTCTTCTGTCCTGCACACATAAAAAAGTACTGGTTAGTGCTCTGCACATTCTGATTTGTCCTCCAACAATAGGTATTACTGTCTTCATTTATGGTGGGTTTTAAGACCTTGAAGATCTTTCCCAAAGAAAAGGAGCTGTGTCTAGAGGGCCCGAAGGAAACAATGCTGCTTATGTAGAAGTATCATGCCACATTGAAGGCCGTGACATCTTGAAGTCAATTTAAAGTGGTGCTTTACATTTTATAAAGTTCATGCCACTTAGAAACTAGTATCTAGAAAGTATGTATGTTATAAATGTGATTGATAGGCCAGAAATATTTTATTAAGAAATGGCAACAAAATATTCTCATCAAAATTATTTTCATCCTCACAACGAAGAGTCTACAAATGAAAGAAACACATTGATGATTCCAAATATTTACCTGAGAATTATGTCCATCTGAAGCACAAACCTTTCCATTGTGTAGATTTTATCTAGAATAGCAGTAACAAAACAGGTGTGGGATGTATGTTTGATGCTGGAATAAAAAGACATATTAATGTTTACATCCTCGAAGTATATAGGGCCCAGTCTCACAGGGGCCCTCTCGTTCCCCAACCCCTTCACCCCACACCTTCCAGACCGATTACACTTCCTGTCATGCCTGGACTTTGAGTACTTCCCACTCAGCCCACAGCTCCCACCTTGCTGAAAACATCTATTATCTCTCATCTGGGTTATTAAGCTCTTTGTGCCTCCCTGTTGCTCTGAGCATCTCTTAGTATAACAGCCAGGGGTCCTGTAAACCATGGTATCATACCACTCCCCAGTTCACTGTCCTCTTATGATTTCCAGCCTGCTGGGAATCAAGCCTGTAGATCCACCAATGACTTCTGGAACCTCTGTGGCCTGGTCATCTTCTACCTGCCAAATGCTATTTCCTGTTCCTCCCTTTCTCACTCACTGTGACTCAGGCAATGAGCTTCTTTGCTGTCCCTTCCACAGGATTTGGTGTTACTTGGTGTTCCCTCCTGCTGGAATTCATTCCTCATCCTCTAACCTCCCCAAATCTTATCCACATAGTTTGCTCTTGAAATTTCTTCAGGTCTCTGCTGAAGCATGATTTTATCAGAGGAACTTCTTAAATGAAAAAGTATCCTCCCTTTCCCCAGCAAATGGTGACAGTCATTATCCCATTGAGATTGCTTTCTTTTTTATTCACAGCATTCTTTTCACAAATAGTTTTCTGCTTAATATCTTTTTCTGACTCCACATGAAAAATACAAGTTCTAGTGCCTAAAAACACATAACAGGGACTCAGTTGATTTAGAAAGTATTCAATCACTATTGAGTCAGTGGATAGATGGATGAGTCTTTTATATCTAGTTAATGTTTAGTATCAGCTTAGCTTTGCCTCTGAAAGATTAGAGCAAGCTATTGCTGTACTATTAATTAACACATTTAATTTTTAATTAAACTATGATTAAAATTAGAATTTTTCTGTCCTTTGTGACAAGTGAGACAGTTTTTAAAATCAGATGTGGGGCATTCACCTTAGCATTTTTAATATAAGAATATATCACAGCAGCCATTTTTAACCTAAGACTGTACAGTATATACTGGAGGAAGAAAATGAAGCATTTTAGGAATTCCAAAAACTTACTTAATCATAAAACCTTGTTTCATGGACTATCTGTCAGATATTCTTAGAACACAATTTCTAAGAATATGTAGCATTTCTTAGAACATACTTTGGGAAACCCTGCCTTGACCTTATTTGTCACTTCCTCAGCCTTTTCTGTTTTCCAGCATCAGAATGGTGATGTTTTCTTTAATGCATACAGAACTCTAAGATTTAGCCTTTGTGGCTCAGGGCTTCAGAAGGGCCACCTTTGGCCTTTGAGTGCCAAAACGTATTTGGATTGGAGGGAAGAGGAAGAGCTTGTTTATAGGAATAGGCTATTATTTTTGTCCCTTTATAATTACTATGAAGACATTTCTTAGAAACACTGAAAACGGTCCTGGGGCATAAGGCAAGGGGAAGAAGTTATGAGGTATGTTTTCTCCCTCTAGCAGGGCAAAAAAGGAAAAACAACAGGGTCAGATATAAAAGATTGTGGCGCCGCTGCTGGGTTTGATCCCCTGCATACAGTGCCAGTCCCGCACATTGTGGGCGCGCCAAGACAGCGATTAAGACTGGGCGTGGTGGCGCACGCCTCTAATCCCAGCACTTGGGAGGCTGAAAACAGGAGAATCACTACGAGTCTGATCTATATAGTGAG
>NDGN011482536.1:0-10184 GCA_002564285.1 Tympanoctomys barrerae
CCCTTCTGGGTATTTTCCCAAAAGAACGGAAAACAACATACCATAGTGATATATGTGCACCCATGTTTATAACAGCACAATTTGTGATAGCCAAATCATGGAAACAACCAAAATGCCTATCACTTAAGGAAGAGATGAAAAAGATATGGTATTTTTATAGAATGGACTATTACTCAGAAAGATAAACTGGAAGCCTTCATAGGCAAGTGACTGCAACTAAAGGCTATACTCATAAGTGAAATAAACCAGACCCATGTTTGTAAATATCATATTGTCTCCCTAGTGTAAGAACCAGAAATAAGAAATAAAACCTGAAAGGTATAATAGATACTGTACAACAGAAAGAAATTGAACTTACAAATTAAACAATGAAGAGGAGAGAAAGGAGAAGGTAGGAAAAAAAGGTAGTGAAAAAACATGCAAGTATATATACAGAATGGCTGAGGTGATTGTACTAAAAATTTCCATCAGTGTTTTTGAAAACAGCAGTTAATGTGTAGAATTTTCACCTTGACTACCTGTGTATCCTGATATCTGCAATCTGAGCAGCTACATGGAGGACAGTAATGTGTAATATAAAAACCATGCTTGAATACCTGTCATCTTGGTCTTCTAAATATGTACCATTCCTAATGTCATATCAATTACTCTTTAAAATATTTTTAAAAGATAATAAAAGAACAAAGAGACAAGAACAAAAATTTAAGATTTTTTTAAAGCAAGTGGTAACATTCAATCATATGTCCAATTTTACATAACTATATCTGTTAATCTGAGCAACGGATTTGACGATAAAAATAGATAATATATCAACCATTATTAAACAGCTGTTCTTGTTTTGAAAATCTGTAACATATGTATTGTTGCATGTTACCCTGTTTCTGTCTTTGTTTCTGACTTTTGTTCTTACTCTTCAAAATAAAATAAAATTATAACAGAAAAAAAGAAGACAAGAATATCATGATTAAAACAGTATACATTTTTAAAAAGATTGCAACTTCACAACCACCTGAATTTACCTAAGGGGATACATATCAGATTCCTTTGGTTAAATTTAGACTTCTCTACTAGACCCTGGACAACCAAAGATTTTAGGCATATTCAAAGTCTCTAAATTGGCTTCATTGAAGAAATAAGGAATAGGAGCCAGATCCCAAGATAAAGAAGCAGGTTGAGCAAGCCCGAATGTTTAAAGGCTGTGTATGTTCCCATACCAGCAAAATACTAGTAAAATGGGCTAGCGCCTGTCCAGGGGCAGGCACCTTTCTCCCGCATTCCCTCCTCTGTAGCAGCGTCATAAGCGCTCTGAGCATAAAGCTCGGCTGTGCGCCCTTTATCTCTGAGCACTCATACTTGCCATCTTTATTTTTTAATTAGTATATTTTTAGTACATAGTGATCACATTCATCATTGTTACATTACATCACATTTCTTAATTTTTGGTTTGGTTTTTTTGAGACAGGGTGTGGCTGTGTTGTTCAGACTGTGCTTGAACTTACTATGTAGCCCAGCCTGGCCTCAGTCACAGGGATCCTCCTTCCTCAGCCTCCTGAGAGAGGTGGGATTATAGACATGCACCATCATGCCTCGTCTTTTGTTTTACTTGGACATTTATTAATTTTTAATATCCTCTCCCTTTTTATACACATTTCAGTGCATGGCCACCACGCCCTTGGGAGGGCCTCGGTGCAGGCACGCAGGGCTTCACCCCCTTTCTAGGTCTTGTTTCACGCCCGTCACCCTCCCTCTGTCTCTGGGTTCACTTCCCACACCCTAAAGAGCCATTCTCCTATTTCCCACTATCTTCCATGTCACGCTGTACCTACAGAGTACGTTCACATTTAAGAGAAACAAGATAAAACTTAAGCTCATTTGTCTGATTTATTTTACTTCATATTGTGCCTCAAGTTATGTCCATTTTCCTACCAATTAGCCAGGTTTACCCTTCTTTAGGATGCAGTTCCACTGCGCATAAGAAGCACATCTGCTTTATGCATTCACCTGCCAAGAGACATGTAGGCTGCTCCCTGTTTATGGATATTGCTAATTGCACTGTTACTCATGTGGCCTTGCGCACCTCACTGTAATATGACCTCTTTAACTCTTTTAGAAGTATTCCTTGAAGGGTGAGAGCTGCTTGAAATGGAATGTCTTTTTCATGCTTTAAGGAATCACCACACTTCTTTCCACAGTGCTCAGTTTAGACCTCACGACACTCAAGAGGGGTTCCTTTCATTCCTGAAGCATCTCCAACGCATTTATTATTATTTTCTACATTGGCTGCTCTCTATGCAGTGAGATGGAATCCTGTTGCTGTAATGTGCATTTTTCAAATAGCCTGATGCTGACCATTTTGTGACGTATATGCTGGCCCTTTTTATTTCTGCATCTGCGAAGTGTCTTCTCATTTCAGATGCCCAACTTTCTGTGCTTTTAAATTTGGAAATCTAATATGTTTGAGTTAATATAGCCCAGACATTGGTCCTCTGTCTGAAGGGTGACTGGCAAAATACTCCCCCATTCTGCAGGCTGCCTCTTCACTCTGTTGGGGGTTTCCTTCGATTTATAGAAACTGCCAAAGTTGATGAGATCCCACTTGTTGGTTCTGATTATTGTGCAACTGGGGTCCTATTCAGGACGCTTTTGCCCATGCCAGTGTTTCCTGGTCTCACCTGTTTTATCTTCCATCAGATTAAGTATTTCTGTTTTAATATGTGGCTCTTCACTCCATTTCGATTTTAGTTTCGTGCGTGGGTTTAGTCTTCAGCATGTGGACAGCCAGTCTTCCCAGAACCACTTGTTAAAGCACCTCTCATCCAGCCACAGATTTAGTCCCTTGGTCAAAGAGAAGGTGACCATGTGTGGCTGGAGTTGATTTTTCATCCTCTAGTCTGTTTCATTGATCCAAAAGTCTTCTCTCTCCAATCTCATGCTGCTCTTATCACTGTGCATCTGCACAACTTGATGTCTAGAATCGCAGTGTGTCCGCCCTCCCTCGCTCGCACTTACACCCAGAATTGCATCTGCTGTTCCGCATCTCTTTGCTTCCATATGAATTTCATGGCAGTTTTCACTAGTTGTGAAAAATGTAACTGGAAACTTGATTGAGATGACATTAAAGCTGAATGCCAGTCTTGACAGTTTGGCCATTTCACTGTGTGCAAACCACCTATCCTGGGAAAGGGGCTATGCAGGGAGACTGTGTCCAAGGAATGACTGAAAAGAATGTGAAAAAGAGGGGCTTTCTGTGTAGCAGCCCAGGACTCCTGGGATGTATGATTAGAGCTCTGAAAAGACCTGCAGGACAATGGCCAGCAGAATTCAGAGCAGTTATTCTCAGAAGCATTTGTTGTGATAAAATTGCTTAAACTAGGTCAATACGAGTCCTGTTTCAAACCATCCATTCTCTCCCTGTTCTGTGACCAAAACTCCTATACAATGTGCTGCAAGTTCTCTGATTCAATGTCTTTGTTCTCTTGTCCTTGAGATACAAATAAGTATCTGCAGAGGTCTCGGCTTAGGGCTGCTTCCCAGAAGCTCTGTCACGCTAAAGAAGCAGGCCTGCCAGGTTCTCAGGGATCAAGCTGTCTCATATCCAAGTACTCATTTCCATTCTTCCCACCTCCAGGGTCACACACTGGCACAAATCCGTCCCACATGGATCACACGCTGACACCTGAGGCCGAGAAACAGTGGGACAGCACTGTGAGGAACAAAACTGCAAGGCAAAACCTGCAGCTGCAGTTGAGTGCGGCGGGCCAGCCTCCCACAGCCTGAGGAAGTGTCAGGACACTCAACTCCACTTTAGTCTTAGTGAGCCAGACATAGATAGCCATGGAATGGCCTGGAACATCACCGGAAGTCACAGCCTCCCTTTAAGCCCAGAGATTATTGCTGTTCAAATGCCTAACGAATGTAGGCAGTTTCTTTACATGCAGTGCTACCTCCATTCAAGAACGCCTTTGTCTGTGAGCATTTTGATTCACAAAAAGGAACATTTGGCAAAATTTTGTTTTTGTTCACAAGCTGCATCAGGTGACCAGCATGACTGTGACCATCTTTTTCATATGAATAGAAACATGACCGTTTTCCCCAGAAGCATGGAATGAATTAATCTGTGAACAGAGACACCACTGGACGCTTGCTCTTATCTTGTGCCTTCATCAGCTCGCAGGTTTTCCATCATAGGTCAAGTGTCATCACAGAGGAAAGAACGTTTCACGCAGTGCAGCACTTAAGATTCTGGGCACAGAGTTCCAGACTGCAGCTTCCTGGACTGTTCTCAGTCACCAACAAGATCTGCAGGTCCTGTTGGAGGGTCGCGTGGACGCAGAGGCTGGGAGCAAGTTGGCACAGGCCTCGTCTCGGGGCTGCTTTCCGGAGGTCCTCTTATGCTGAAGAAGCAGCCCTTGGGGTCTCATGATTGAACTAAGTCTCATCTCTGAGGAATCTTTTTGGTTTTTATTTTAAAGTATATGAAAAGCAACAAGAAAATGATACAGAATTTCAGAACAAGAGGTTACTGCAATAGAGAAAATGTTTTCATTTGTCAGAGCAGTGTAGTCCCCACCGTAGAGAACTTTTGCTTCTTTGGTTAACTTAATTTGGAATTATTTCATTTTCATCAATATTGAAAAATGAAGAGCATTATTTCTCTATTCTCTTGTGTACTCTATTATTTATGTATAGAAGACCTTGTAACCTTTGAGTTTGGGCTTTGCATCCCGCTACACCACTGAATGTGATTGTGAATTCAGGACACTATCGGAGCTTTTGGGCTTTCAATGTAAAGGATCACTTCATATGCAAACAATGACAACTTAAATTAGTTATTCCCTAGTCATAGCCATTGTACTTATTTTGGTTGCCTTACTGCTCTGGCTAATGCCGTAAGAGCTATACTGACTGGTGGTGGACATCCTTTTCTTGCACGTGAATTCAGCTTGTCTGCATTTGACATGCTGTTGGCTATCGTGTTGGTTATCTTTCTCCTATTGCTGAGACAAAGTACCTAATGCCACAATGAAGGAAGGGAAGGTTTACTTGGCCCACAGTGTGTAGAGGTTTCAGTTCATAATCAGCTGGCTGCAAGGCAGGGTGGGTTAGCACAGGGGAAACACTTCAAGGTACAAAAGACAGCAAAAGCAACAAGAGCAAAAAAAGGGGGTAGAGGGGAAGGCACGCCTCTTTTCCTCCCTTACACTGTAAGCATTCACTCCCCAGAGTGGGCATCACACTCACAGCATCTCTGCTCCTCTTGCACAGGCTCAGGATGCTTACAAAGCGAGGACCCTGACCCCTGCTGAGTCGCTTAGTCAACCTTCTAAACCTTGCAAGTTGACTCAGTGTATCAATGCCCATAAGGGCCATTTGTCAGTTATAGGTTGGTTTCATCAGACTGAAATAAAGACCTGTACCTATTTTTTTCAGTGTTTACCATAAATGTATGCTGGACTTTGTCAAATGGATTTTCTGTGCCTTTTGTGATGATAAGGGATTTTTCTTCTTGCTCCTGCATATGTGGTGTATAACATTTATTGATTTACACATGTTCAACTATCTCTATGCCCTTAGAAGGAACTATACTTGCTCATGATGACTTTGAGTCTCTTCTGTGATTTATAAGGGCATTTTTGATGATTTGCTGCATTTTATTTTCAGTATCTTATTGAGAATTTCTGTGTTTATGTTCATTAAAGAGATTGGCCTGTAGTTCTCTTTTTGGTTGGGTCTTTTTCTGGTTTAGGAATCAAGCCAAACCTTGCTTCTAGTAATGCCTTTGGGAAGGCTGCCTCCCTTTCAATTATATTAAAGTGTATAAGGACTGTTGGGGTGAGTTCTGCTCTACATCCTTCATAGAATTTGGCAGCGAATCTGTCAGTACCTGGGCTTTTGTTGGATAGTGGTATTTTTTAAAATTATTTTCTCAATTTTATTGACTGATATTGGATTATTTGGGATTTTTATATACTAATAATCTGGCTTCAGTAGTTCATATCTATGTAGGGCCTTATCCATTTCTTCTGAATTTTCCATATCATTAGACTATAAGCTCTCAGAGTAGTTCCCAATGATCTGGATTTTGACAAAATACATTGTGATTCTATCTTTTCCATTTCTAGCTCCATGGATCTAGAGCTTTTCTCTTCTTAGTTTGGTAAGATTGACTAAGGGTTTGCCTATTTTGTTCACTCTTTTGAAGGACAAACTCTTCACATCATCAATTCTTTGTTTTTGTCTATTCTCAACTTCATTCACTTCTCTTCCAATATTTACAATTTTCTTCCTTGGGCTAGCTTTAGGTTTGGATTCTTCTTATTTTACTAGAAACTTGAGATGCATTGTTGGGTTATTTGTGCTTGCTGTGTTTCTCAATACGGGCATTCACCACTATAACTTCCCTCTTAGGACTGCTTTCATTGTATCTTAAACATTCTGGCATGTTCTACTAGATGTTTGATTGTAGGAACTGCCTTATTTCTTCTTTAATTAATTCCACAACCCACAGATTAGTCAAGGTGGCATTAGTTATTTTCCATGTATTTGCCTAATTTCTGTGACTTCTTTTTACATTGACATTTCATTGCATTACACTATTATCACACACGGGAAAATTTCAACACTTTGTATTTACTTCAGAATATTTGTGGGCTAGTATTACTCTTTCTTTCTTTCTTTCTTTCTTTTCTTTCTTTCTTTTTTTCATTGGTATGTTTTTAGTCAGGGTCTCCAGGGTCTCACTATGTAGATGGCACTTGTAGTGATTCTCCTGTGTTCAGCCTCCCAAAGAGCTGGGATTACAGGCACACAGCACCATGCTTAGTCTCAATAGCTGCCTCAGTGAGCCCTGGGGGCAGGGCTGGCATGGCATGCCGGGGATTGAACCTTGGCTGCTGCATATGCCTAAGCATGTCCTTTTATCTGCTGAGCTATTTGGTTGACCCTGGGCTAGTATTACCTATTCCCTATATTTTGGAATAAGTCCTGTGTGATGAGAACAATGTGTGTTCTTTTTTATTGTTGGATAGAACTCTCTGTAAATATCTATTAAGTCATTCGTTGAAATATTTGGTTCACTGAAGTTTCTGTGTTGATTTTTTTTGTCTAGTTAATCTGACTATTTGTGACAATAAGGTATTGAGGGACCCCATGATAACTGTATTGGTGTCTATGTGATTTTTTTCATGCCTATTAATGTTTGTTGTGTGGAGTTGAGAAGTCCAATAGTTGGTGCACATATACATTAATAATTATTTTCTCTTACTATACAATTGTTTTTTAATTGATATGTAGTGATATTCTTTGTTTCTTCAGGTCAGTTTTGGCTTGAAAGCATTTTGCCTCAAATCAGCATTGCTACTAGTTCTCTTTTTCTGGGTTCTCATTGGATGGAATGTTACATTCTATTCTCTGATTTTTAATATGTGAATTCCTTTTTATTATGCTGCCTATACAACACACATGGTTAGGTTTGTTTCTTGATCCATCCCTCCATCGTGAGTCTTCTGACTGGGGAATTGAGAATGTTCCCACTGGGAGTCATTACTGAAAGGCACGGACTTATTCCTGTCATTGCATTGTTTTGCTGATGATGATTTTTCAGTTTTTGCCCTTTTGCTCAACTGCTCATTGTGCGCATTCTTTCTCACTTATTGCCTTTGTTGATTTCATTGTCTCATTCTATGATATGCTCGAGAATATTTTGTGAAGCAGGTTTGGTGGTTATAAGTTCTTTGAGGTGCCACTTGTCATGGAAATACATAATTTCTCCATCAATTTTGAAAGAATTGCTTTGAAAGGTATATAAATTATCTCTTTCTTTTTACCCTTATTCACCCTGGCTCTTTTAAGTGTTTGCACAAACAAGAATCAATTATAGAGGTTTTAGGGAACAGCTAACCCCTAAACATAAGAAGAGGAGGTGAGCGGGATTGGAGTATACCATGAGACTTGCAATGAAAGCTGTAAAGCGTGGAGGCATAAATGTTGTGTGTGACTTGGCTTAATGGGTGTGCTTCTGTGGGCTCACCTCGGGTACAAATACCTCCCCAATGTTCAAGTCAGCCTGATGAATAGATGCTCGTATCAGTCCCAAGAGCTTTTGCTCACATGGCTGACCAAGGAGCTGTTAAGAGTACAGATGCCTTTAGAGTTGGTATGTTTTCATCTAGGTAGCGTGTGAGCTAGTCAAGACAATCAAGATAATATTTATAAAGAATGGTTTCATATACACAGTGTCCACTGCTTCTGTGTGTGTTCGTGTGTATGTGGTAATTTCTGATATATATATATATATATATATATATATATATATATATAAAATCATTCTACAAGTCTAGCTATAAAGGCAGATGTGTCACACACACGTGTAAGATGCATCGTATCTACCACATATGCATGCTTCGGTGCTCATGGGCCATCTAAAGACATGGTTAAAGACATGGACGCATGAGTAGACATAGCTCAGATTAATGTGTCTGCATTATCATAAAAACATCTATGTCACCAGTTATTTGATAAAAAGTTTAAGACTCATAAAAGATATTTTGCTTATTAAATGTTTCCATAAATTATTAATACATAAAAGGATTTAACATTGCTCCTTTAAGTTGATTAAAGTTAAATTTATAATATTAAAATAATAGTTTTAAATAAATGTTCCCCTGAGTATGGGTCCTTGGGCCTGAAAACCTACCGGACAAAACGCCACTTTGCAGCTGTAAAGGTAGCGTGCCTATGTGATTTGTTTCTGTTTTTGGACTGACCAGGCACTACTTCACCAGATTTTCCCAGGCAATTATTCAATTATTGTATCTCACCCAACAGTGTTAGTATATATATGTGTGTGTGTGTGTGTGTGTGTGTGTGTGTGTGTGTGTGTCTAAAACAGTAAGACTTTCGGCCAGCAAGATAGATAAGGGGACTAAGTGTCTGGTTAGGCAAGTGCAGAGACAGGGGTTCGATTCCCAGCACCACATGCCATGTGGGCACATCCTTGGGTGCGGTGAGCTGGCCACTGAGACCAGGCATGGTGGCGCGCACCTGTAATCCCAGCCCTGAGAAGACTGAAAACAGGAAGATTACTACGAGCCTGAGCTGCATAGTGAGACCCTGTACCAAATACATAAAACAACAAGACTTTCTTAAGATATTAAAACATTTGTGGTTAAACTTATAAAAAGTAGTACATGTGAATGCATAATTAGTTGGTAGACATTATGCATATATGAGGTGGCCCAAGAATTACTTTAATAGAAATAATAGCAAAAAAAGTTGTCCTATTGATATTTAATTTTTAAAATACCATTTTTATGATTTTAAATAAAACGACATCAGTAGATCCCTAGCACTGCACAAATGATTGCAGTGAGCTCTGTGCTGGAAGAAACATGTGGGTACAGATGCCGTGGCAACCAGCGATGCGGCCCAAATGCCATGGCAACCAGCGATACGGCCCAAACGCCATGGCAACCAGTGATGCGCCAAAGCAAAGAAGCAGGCAGTGGAGGGCAGACAGTCCCGCACCCTCTAGGGGGTGCAGTTGGAAGGAATTACATACCCAAAATTTTTCTTTTTTGCCTTTTGCTCCTCTCAGTGTGCCCCACCTACAAATCAAAAGCATAGCATAGTTAGAATGTGTGATTTGCATCGTGAGAACGCGCGGCCATCGTTCCTGTCTTTCTCATTTGCCTTTTACTTCAGTGAAAATGTTCTCCTTGCTGTGCAGACGTGCACTTGTACAGTTTGCTTCCTCATGTGCCCCTCCTTATTCATGTGCATGGAACAGACTTATCTGTACCTAAACAGCTTGACATCAAACTCAAAGAGAGAGACCCAAATGTAACCAGAGGTTAAGGCTTTAAGGAACTTCAAGGGGCTGCCTTTCCCTACATCCAACCCTCTCAAGCTTTATTATAGATTAGATAAGCTAAAGGTTTCCAAGACAATTAGTAAAAATTATAATGGAAATGTATATAAATATTATGGAGGAGGGATTTCAAATTAAACCTTCATATGTACATACTATTTTATAAAGTAGCAATATGCCCAATTTCTGTGCAAACATATGTGTGTGGAAATGGAATCTTGTGTTCCCAATACTGACTGGTCTTCAGCACAGCAGTGTTCCATGCAGAACCTGTAATTTTTTCTCTGCTAACTAAATCCAGTAAGATAAGTATTCA
>NDGN011482537.1:0-10138 GCA_002564285.1 Tympanoctomys barrerae
TAACCTATAGCCACTAACCTGAGGCCACTGTGCTCCTCTTTCTCAGAGAGCCACTCACTCTGTGGAGCATGCTCATTTTCCTCCCTTTAATAAATATAAAATCTCACTACATTCTGCACCTGCCTTGCCCCATGCTTTGTTCAGTACGACAGACACCTGGAAACAATCTCTAGGAATCCGCAGCCCCCGGGCCCTGGCTAACTGTACTGGCCAAGGTCTGGCCCTCACATCATGGGCCACAGGCAGACAGTGCAGGAGGGAGGCGAGTTCAACTCCACATGTGATCAGGACTGACAAGAGGAAGCTCCCGGTACCCTGACCCTGAACGCCACAGGGGCTTCCCCAGGGGACTGTGTCCCTCGCTGCCCGCCATCCCTTTCAGGTTCTCCAGGTCAGGGGCCAGCCAGCCCCCAGCGCCTCCTAGATCCTAAAGAAACAGTCGCCGCATGGATGGCTGCCAGGATAATCTCCTCTCCCCCTCTATCAATTTCAGTGGAAAGAACTCTTCCCGCAGCGCCTTTGCTGAGTTCTCCCAGCTTCCTCCCAACAGCACAGGGGAGGACAGAACCTCAAGGCCTCCTCAGATCAGGAGGGCCTTTATGCTGCGGAGCTACCTGGGAGGTGTTCTGCATAACTAGCCCATGGGTGGCCACGGGGCCTCCCTGTCCTCACAGACTTGCTGAGAGCACCTTGGCGGTGCGGGGCAGCTATTGCTGCCTGTCTTCCATGGAACACAAACTGCAAGGGAGCAGTGCCTGGTGTTTAACCACCCGGGGAATTCCTAAATGGCTACAGAAAACCAAAGGGCTCCAAAACAAAGATGCTGGGCTGAGCCCTTTAACTAGAAAAGGGCAGTAAGTACCACCACCTCCTCCTCCTCCTCCTCCTCCTCCTCCTCGCCACCCCCCTCAACTGGAAGTGTCGGGTAGGTGGGCTCCCTTTCGTTGGAACTGAACTGAGCAGCTTCTCTGTGCAGCTGAGAGGGCTGTGTGTTCAAGCCCAAGGCAGCTCAACTGGTTCCTGAGGAGGTAAGGAGCTCAGACTAGAATGTAAATCAGTGTCTGCTTCCTTCTCCCAGTAGCCTTGCACAGGAAATAAAGGAGGCTGAAAAGAAGAGCGTGGTTAGTGCTGTCCATCCAGGTACAAAGGGGTCCAAGGCCAGCACCTCTGGGGATCACACCCTGCTTAAGATGCCCCACCTGCACTGACATTCAGGACCGACTTCTGAAAGGTTTGGGCCACCAAGTGCAATGTCACTCATTTTGGGTAAGGAACCTCATTGATGAGCATCCACCACATGCTTCTCCCAGCCCGTGGGGCCCACGTGGGATCCTGAGCAACCTCAGCTGGCCAATCAGGGCTCCGAGTCTCTCTGGCCAACCTGGAGGGACTGCAAGCCTGGCCCCTAGGCTTGCTGAGTGACACAGCCCACCAGGTCAGGGGCAGGCAGGGCCCTGCCTGAGCCTGGGACTCATGCAGACGACACCCTCCACGAAGGGTACTAGGCTGAGGCTGCTGCACTGGAGCCCAGGTTAATAGTGCCCGAGGGAGGGGCCTGACCGTGAAATACAGAAAGAGAGAACAGAACTAATTTCCATCGGTTTTCTGAATGTGGCAGTTACATTTAAAATTTTCACTTAGACTAACTCTGTATGCTAATAACTGTAATCTGAGCAACTACACTGCAGACAGCAAAGTACACCACAAAAACCTCGGTTGAATACCTCTCATCTTGTTCTTCTAAATATGTGCTAATATCTAATGTCTTATCAATTAGTGTACTCTCTAGGGCCAGTGAGATAGCTCAGTGGACTAATCACCTGCTTTGGCAAGTGCAAGGACGAGGGTTCGATACCGGGTCAGGCATGCAGTGCCAGCCCGACCCCGGGTGCGCTGGGCCGGCCACTGAGAGCGGGCATGGTGGCACATGCCTAGAATCCCAGCTGGGGAGGCTGAAAACAGGAGGATCACTACTAGTCCGTGAGACCCTGTACCAAATACAAACAAACAAAAAAAATTAGCATACTCTTTTTTAAAAAGAGTAAAAAAAGGACAAGAAAGAAAATTAAGCTTTATTGAAAGTAAGAATTAATGTTTAATTATTTGACCAATCTTACATATCTATATCTATTAATATGAGCAACAGATTTGATGATGAAAATATGTAATACAACAACCATTATTAAATTTTTACTCTTGTTTTGAAATTCTGTACCATATGTATTGTTGTTTGTTACTCTATTTCCATCTTTGTTTCTATTTGTTTTGCTATTGGTTTTGTTTCTACTCTTTAAAATAAAATTTAAAAAACAACAACAACAACAAAACACAGAACTAAAAGACAAAGAAAGACACAGGACTGAACACTGCACCTTGGCCCTGAACCTTGGCCCTAGCCCGGGCTCCAACTCGTGACCCCCCACCTCAGCCCCCAGGTGCAGGGATCGCTGGCGTGCGCCACCAAACCCAGGAAGACACCAGCTCCTGAGGAGGCTGCTGCTAAGACTTACACACGCTGCAACTTCTTGTTACACACACCAGTAAACTTAGCTTAGGTGAGTCTGTACATGTTTTCACACATGCAGTCAAAAGAATGCCACGTTACACACAACAACGATACCTGGTCTCATTAAAGCAAAAATCCATCTGCCCTGGCCCTAAAGAAACAAATCTGTAAAGGCATGCGATGGGGAGCCCAAAGAGCTGCCACTACCCCAGATGACAGGCTGCTTAGCAAGATGCCCACGTGTCTTCCTGGGCCAGGCGACGGGCATCTGTCCCTACCCCCCATCACAGGTCCAGGGACTGTGTGTGGTGGCATATGCCTATAATCCCAGCACCAGGGAGGCTGATGCAGAAAGATCGCTGCAAGTTTGAGGCCAGCCGGGGACATCCTGTGAGCTCAAGGCCAGCCTGAGCTACACAGGGAGACTGTCTCAAAAAGTAAAAAGAAAAAAAGAAATCGCTCAGGAAACCTAAGAAGCAGCACAATACCTTATTTATTAAACCTTCAAAATTGTGGCACCCGTCATAACCAGAGCCTCGCTGGGCACAGTGGCCCACACCTGTAGTCCCAGCACTTGGGAGGCTGAGGCAGGAGGATCATACTAGTTTAAAGCCACCCTGGGCTACAAAGTGAGTTCAAGGCCAGCCTGAACTTCATCAGGAAACCTTGTCTCAAGAAAGAAATCAAAAGAATAACCAGAGTCTAGAGGAAATAGTGAAGCCTCTCACAACGCCTTGTTTTGGCAAATCCTATACACTGTGCTTTGGAGAAGAAACGCACCTTGCAGGCCAAAGATTGGCGGCAGATTCCAAGCGGCCGCGGACCAGAAGCCCAGGCCCGTGCACCCGCGCGAACTGGGTACAGAGCTGAGCCCCAGCAGTAGCGTGGGTCAGCGTCCAGCCCACTGGCGAGCTTCCCCCTCTGCACTTGTCCCACCTCTCCAGTGTATGAATCACGAGGGGAAAACAGTGATTTCCTGGCAGAATCACATTCCTGACTATTTTGCAACACTGGGGTTGTTGAAACAGTAACACTGTTAGCAGTTAGGTGGGTTTTGTTTGTTTGTACTGTTTTTGTATCTGGGATCTCAGGGACTAACATAACACAGACACTAGAAACAGATGGGATTATTTTGCAAGTTCTGCATTTTTGCAAAAGTCAGAACACAGAACATTTTCTGAGAGATAAGAACCAGTTCACAGCCAGGGTATGAGAAAGAAAGAAGCCCAGCTTCCAGCACAGGTGGTTTGAACAGATTCTCTTTGATGGCAAAACAACAGTGTTTGAAATCCTAACCAACATTACCTGGAAGCTGCTTTATTCTTCAGTCCCTATATTGGAGAAGCTCAGGCCTAGGGACAGGAAGAGGGAAGACAGAGGACAGCTTACTCCATAGCAGCCCCCTGCGCTGAGTATCAGCTCGGAGACCAGCACCCACTGGCCATGTCACCAATGGGCAGGGCAAGGAGCAGGCTGACCCCTCCCTTGACCCTGTGCTTACCTGCAGAGAGGAAGGCAGCTGGCTTCCTGGAGTCAGGGGAGGCCACCAAGCAAGACCTGTCCCTGGCAAGCTCCTAAGTGCCACTGCTCTCTCTCCTGCTTCTCCTTGGCTTGTAAGACAAGCCACCCACACTGATCAGCTTCCGCATGGCTCGGATCAAATACACGTTAGCCACAACTTCAAGGAGGCAATGGTTCATCTGGCTTACTGCTGCAGATGGCTCAGTCCACAGTCAGCAGCTCCAGAGCAGGAACATCAGGGCAGACTGGCACTGGACAGCAAAGCTGTGCACCTCCTGGCAGCGAGGAAGCCAAGCACAGGAAGCCACCAGCCAGTTATATCGCCCACCCAGAGATGGTGCCTGTGACCTTCCGTCACCTCGGCTAACATCATAACAGCATATTCAGCTATGGGCATCAGTGGTGTGCGTAGTGCCTCATGGTCCAGCATCTGGCCAGGAGCCTCTTAATTGAATCAAGGTGACCACTGAGATTAACTGGCACATGACCCTGCCTAGGTTCCTCCTTATCCTCAATTGTATAGAAGTACAGGGAACATCCTATGTTGGCCCAAGACTTGCTGGCAGCCAGTTTAACAAGTAACAAAGCTGACACTGCCTGTCATTCACTGGTCCCAGGAGCATGGAGTTAAAAGAGGAAAGGGAAGAAGAGGGAGGGACCGACCAACCCCTAACACTTACCAGTCTGGACAAGGCCCTGGAGCCAGCATAGATTATGCCCACAAACAGCATGGAGGCCGGAAGCCATGTCAGCACATCAGACCTGAAAGGGTGGGAGGAGCCACAATATTTTTGTTACTTTATGCTGAAAAAGACCTAGCTGGAGGGGCTAACGGCCCCCCAAACACTGATTTTTAACCACATAGGTTGTCTACATAGTCTTGAGGGACCCATTAAGTGAGATGTGAAGTGTTTTTGTTTTTATTTTGTACCAAGGATTGAGCCAACAACTACATCACCAGCCTTTTCTTGAGTCAAGGTCTTCATCCTAGTTTCCTGGGCTCAAATTTGAGATCCTCTTGCCTCAGACCTCAGAGTTAGAAATGGAGGAGGTCTTGCTACAGGTTGAGAGGGAGAACACATCTGATTTTTCTCAAGGGTGGTAACTTTCTTTTTTCTGTTTTGGTCTTTTGAGACAGGTCTTGCTATGTAGTTCTGGCCTTGAACTCACTCAGTAGCCCAGACTGGCCTTGAACTTGCAGCCATCCTGCCTCAGCCTCCCAACTGCTGGGGTCACAGGTAGGTACCACCAAACCCAGCAAGGGTGATGATTTTAAACAGGCAGTAACAATTTTTAAAGACTAAACAGAATCACAACAACAACAAACCCCACAGAATTAAAGGCACTTTTTTTAAAGAATGAATTTTTTAAAGTTCATGCCTAGGATGGTGGCCATGCCTGTAATCCCAGCACTTGGGAGGCTGAGGCAGGGGGACTGCTGCAAGTTTGAAGCCAACCTGAACTACACAGCAGGGCCACCTCTCAAAAAAAAGGAAGGGAGGGGGGAGGGAAAGAGAGAGAAAGGGGAGGGGAGAGGAACGAAGAGAAGGGGAGTGAAGGAAGGAAAACAGGAAGCAAGGAAAAGGCAGGAAATCCGTGTAAGGGGCAGGGCAGGCCCTCCCCAAGATCGGGCCTGCGCCTAGCATTCCAAGTCTCTGGCTCCAGCAAGACCTTCAGCACCTTCCAAGGGCCAGGACTGGTGGAACAGCAGCCTCACTGTCAGCAGGAGGCGCTTGTGACACATCAGGTTTCTGCTGAATCTTTCCAGGTCGGTCTAGCAGTCACTGGAGGAAGGTGTCACAGACAGTCCCTGCCTGCAGGACCATGTAAAGCACAGCCATGCGTGGGCTGTTTTTCACTTTCAGCGTAGCATCCAACAAACCCCACGATTATCGAACAGGCTGAAGATTGGACAGCTCTACCCGGTGCAGGCTGAAGCAAGTGTCTGCAGTGTGCAGGAAACAGGCCCGGCTACCCCTGAGGGGCATAGGTGAGGCCTGCTGGGTGCATTTTCCACTTAGGGGCTCACTAGAGTATGCTGTTATGACCCCACTGCACACACAGGGAAACCCAGGCACGCAGACTTGGAGTAATCTGCCTAGGGTTAGAGCAGCTGGAGACGGCCCAGCCAGAATCTGCATCCAGGTCCAGCTGGCTCCCAAGACCTCGCTCCTCGCCCCCTTTGCACTGGGCCTCCTGGCACTCACACACCCAAGGGAGACACTGACATGGAAATGGATAAGCTCCAAGCTCAGGAGGCGACGGGCAGCAGACAGGCGGCTGATTACCTGAGGACTACTCAGTGTCGCCAACCCTGTAGCAGCAACAGGCATGTGTGGAGTGTACCCCTAGCCAAAATGCACAGAGCAAGGAAAGGGAGAAGTGCCAGCCCTGGCCCTGGAGCCGCGGGCCACTTCGGCCCACTGCCTCTCCTCTGGGACAAGCGCTTACCCTTGAGATCCTGTGGGGGCCGGGAACAGGGCGGAGGCACCAGCAGGAGCAGGACACATGGCACAGGCAGAGGGCCCTCAAGGAAGGGGGGTGCCCTGGCTGCAGGGGCAGCGGGCCTGGGCACAGCAGGGCCGCATGCAGAACGTAAGGTCAGGAGGTCCCAGACACCTACACTCAAGCCCCTCTTAAAATAAACAAAGGCAATCCGGCCGAGCTGCGTTCTCCAGGACACACGACGTGAGCAGCTGAGGAGAGGAAAATGCGGCGAGGGAACATCTTGTGTCTTAATCCCTCTGTCCTCAAACACAAAAAAGTTACTTCAACTGGGAAAACCAACAGGGATCCAGTCGGACCCAGGTGGCTTCTGGGAAACATGGTGGGGCGGCTGTGTGAGCTCGACAGCGGGGCCTGTGGGCCACAGTGGTCTCACGGGGGCCACAGCCTGAGTACCACACGCTCTCCTGTGGGGGAGGGTTGGTTACAGGCCCCCCAACCTCCCGGCACTCACGGGGGAGAAGCGGCTTTCTCCAGCACAGCCCCACAGCTGTTACGGAGAATACGGCATCCACTAGAGGCTGAGGCAAGAAGATCACAAGTTCAAGGCTGGCCTGAACAAGCTGGCAAGGCTGTGCTTCAGTAGAAAAATGGGAACCGGGCTTAGGGGCACACACTTAAGATCCCAACCTCTGGGCAGGTGAAGCAGGAGATTTGCAAGCCCAAGCCCAACCTGGGCAACTGAGTGACTTAATAAGACCTTGCTTCAAAATTTTAAAAAAGAAAAAGGGGTAGAACCTGCTCAGTTGATTTGCGCTGAGACATGGTTTCCATGGCAATGATGCTGACCCGGAGAAGACAGGAGAGGCCAGAGTGGGGACCCACTTTCAGTGCCCCAAGCCTCCACAGCTCAGTTCCACCCTGGAAAAAAGCACCCCCATCTTCTCCTTATCCAGGGCCCCGGGGAACTTGGGTGCATAGTGCTTCCCTAACTCTGTGATCCCGAAACCTCTTGAAGCATCAAAAAATGAGTTAAGAAAAAAAACTTTTACATATTTAATCAGTAGAAGATACATGTATTTGGCAGGAAAAATACCTCACGGAGGTTCCCTTTAAATATTTTCAAAATGTACTCAAGTGTGTTTGCTGTTCATTGATAGATGCTCTGTACAAAGCTATATGACTGCTTTTTTCCTAGCCCCACAGGGCTAGAAATATTTTTTAAAAATCTGGACTGAGTCAAGTGTATTAGATTGTTAAAAATGATGTCTTTGTTATTAAAATTCACGGTTTTCAAAGCTCTCCCAAAAGGTTTTGTTTATGTAGATGTTATTGGTCCATATTTACCCTATTAGGAATTTCAACTGAGAGATGAAAAGAATACTCATGTATTAACTCCATAAGAAAAGAAAGAAAAGAGGGCTAGAGAGGTGGTTTAGTAGTAGAGTGCTCCTGGGTTCGATCTCCAATACTTCAAAAAAGAAAGAAATAGGAGTCACTGGGAAAGGACAGGGGACGGCAGGCATGAGAGGAAGAGGGCAATGAGGCATGCATGTGGCCTCAAAGGGCCAGAGTTCTCGTTCCGTTTTGAAGAATGCACTTTTCTTTTTATGAGACAGGTCTTGGTCTCTCTTTGTTGTTCAGCTGGGCCCTGAACTCCACTTGTAGCCCAGGCTGGCACAGAACTCACAGAGGCCCCATACCTCAGCCTCCCAAGCGCTGGAATTACAGGCATGCGCCACCCTACCTGGCTGAGGAATACACATTTCAACTGAAAAACCACAGGAGACACGTGAGGGACAGTTTATGTAAGAAGCCCTGGGGAACACCAGCCAACAATCCAGGCGCAGAGGGAAAGCCTGACCCCAACAAGGGCAAATAATGCACATTTCTCCAGCTGAAGCTAAAATGAACTGACTGCATCAGCAGAGGAGCCCCTGGCTTTGCCTGATGCATGCAGGCTGCTGTTGGTGTCGGTTGAGGGAGCATCTCCCTATGCTATTAATACCCTCTCAGCCCACAGGGTGAGAGCTGTGTACAGCCTGCTCACCAAAATAAATGTAGACTGCAACAGGACCAAATGTTACAGAACAGAACGAGGACTATGTGTGGCCCTTACACCTGACCGCATCAGCAGAAGTGGTGCCTTTAGCAAGTGAGAGATGCTTGAGGTGAAACCCAAGGTACAAACAGCCAGGAGGAGGACAGGCTAGAGCAACGCATAGGTAGGGCTGAGGGGCAATGTAGCCTGCGGGGTCGGGAAATATGCACGTGACCTGTTTTGTGGACACCCAAGCGAAGACACTGAGCTGGCGACTGGGGGCCGACTGGGGCCCGCTGGGAATTGCAAACTTCCAATTCCACCCACTGCGACCTGCCCTCCCTGCACTCCGAGTCCTCTGGCTCTGGGCTAGGAGTCAAGCCCATCTTCTCAGCACCATTTCTCCTCTGTGTTCTCCTTTGTATTCGCTGCTAGTGGCTTAGCACTTGGCGCCTTCTGGAATTTGGTACCACAAAGGTAAGCAGGAGGTCCTAAGGGCAAGACCTGCATGAAGGGGACTGATATCCTTCTAAAGGGACCCCAGAGAGCTCTGCCCTTGCTGCCATGCAGTGACACAACCAGCACGCAGGCCACACCAGGCTCGGAACCTGCAACCATGGACCCGCGACTTCTGGCATGCTGAGAATAAGCATCTGTGGGGAAAAGCCTCTTGGCCGGGTCCCTGCGGCCTGAGATTCTCACCCATCACACCCAGGGTCCCAAGGGCCAAGGTGCTGGTCACTGAAGCTGAGGCTCTCACTCAGACAGATCATGTCCTGGACTCACAAACCTCACACCACATTAAATCAGGTGACAAGCAGGTGGCTGTGTGGCAAGGGAGAGGGGCCAGCAGGGGCAGAAAGGAACCTGCCGTGGAGGTCCGGCCTCAAGCTCAGCATGTGTATGGGTGGGGTGTGGGGGAGACATGCCGTGGACTCGGGCTGGCACAGATGACGTCCCACAGCTGAGTTCTACTCTCCTCTGGGCTGTGTGGAGATGAGCCATGGTGGAGCTAACCCTGTAGTGTTTCTTGTCCTCCCTTGAGAAATTTTCAGAGAATCATGTCTTCAGGGAGCAGTGAAATGATCACTTAGCACTGTAGAAGGCTCCGCCCACCCAGGGTGAGCACACTGACTCAGGGAGGCCTCAGGCCGAGGAACCATCAGAGCACCCACACGGTTGCCAGGTCCTTCTAGGCACAGATGGCGCACACCTGCAATCCCCACCCTCAGGAGGCTGAGGCAGGAGGATCACAGTGACTGCAAGGCCAGCTGGGCTACATAGTGAGTTTGAGGCCAGCCTGAACTACAAAGCCAGATCCTGCTGGCTCAGAAGTGAAAAAGTCTGATTTCATTTCCTACTTCCCGAAGGAGCATTTCTGCTCCTTCCACCAACAGCTAGAAGGATCGGTCGGACAGGACCAAGGCCTTACACGTCCCTGCGCTGAGTCCCTTCTTCAAGGAGATGGCTGGTCATTGCAAGAACAGCAGCAAAGTCTTAACTATCCAGCAGAAAAGTATAAAAACGAAGTATAAGTAAAGCCATGTTATGCTGAGCTGTAAGGGACTCAGGTCAACAATTTCTGACATTGCCAATCAAGCGGAAGACCCAATACTATTATGGGC
>NDGN011482547.1:0-14247 GCA_002564285.1 Tympanoctomys barrerae
TAAGTATACAGATCAGTGGCATGAATTACATTTACAGTTACCATCACTACTTTCTAGCTCCAAGATTTTTCAGTACAATGAACTGAAACTCTCTACCCATGAAACAACAACTCCCTAAGGACTCCGGGAATATAGCTCAGCGGCACAAGTGCCTGCCTGGCAAGTGCAAGGTGCTGAGTTCAATTCCCAGTACCAAAAAACAAAAGTAACTAACAGTAACTCCCATTTCTCTTCCCTAACCCCAAGTCCTGGTAACCTCTAATCTACTTTCTTTCCCTATAAATTCACTGATTGTAGATATTCCATATAAGTGGAATCAAACTATTTTTCATTACAATGAACTGAAACACTTGGCATACTGTTGTTTAAGTTCATCCATGTTACAGTACGTTTCAATCTGTCACTCGGAATGGTTGCACAGTACTCCACTGGGACTACATGGCTGATTCTAGGACATACCAGGATTTGTTTAAGTGGGCCTGGTAGATGCCAACATAGAAATGACTCATAGAGGAAGAGGTCCTAGGAACAGGAGGCTTGGCCCGTCACCAGGGCCATCCCAGGAAGCTGCAGGGTTGATCATGAAATGGAGTGAAGAGAGTATGTGGGCCTGAGCAGTTACCGGGGCTTCAGCCAGAAAGGAAGGCTGCCAGCCTCAGCTGTGGCCAGCCTGACGTGTTAACGAGGACGGTGGAGCTCGGGGCTGCCTCCAGTGTGGCCCCCCTAACGGGCTTTGAGGTAGATGGTTTTCATTTGAAAGATGGGCAGCTTCACTGTGTTAGAAAGGCCCTGGATGTCAGAGTGCCAGGAAATACAGAAAATAAAAAAATATGCATGTGCCGTCTGTCCACTCAGCTGTTGTCAGATGCTTGGGCTGTTTCCTCTTGAGCTACAGTCAATATCGCTTCCACAAACGCTGGCATATCTGTGTCTGAGACCTAGTGTTATTTCTTAATTCTAATTATTTTTATTTTAGTTGTCTGTCAAGGTATCAGTTATGTGGGCCAGGCTGGTCATGAACTAGAAATCCTCCTGCTTCAGCCTCTCAAACACTAGGCTTCCAGGTATGCACCACCGCACCCGGCGTGAGTCCTGCTGTCAGGGTGTTTTGGGCCTAGAACCAGGAGCGGACTTGCTGGCTGATGCACTGCGGCCCCAGCGGCTGCCTGTGTCCACACCCGCGCTGTACAAGGCTGGCGATGTCTGCACATCCTCCCCAGCACTTGTTTCATAGGGTTTGGGCTTTGAGTTTTTCTTCAGTGTGAAGTGGCTCCTAGCTGTGGTTTGGGTTCTCACGTCCCTGATGATTTGAGGCTGAGCGTCTTCTCAGGTGCTCACTGGTTGTGTGGAGATCTTCCTTGAACTAGCTCTTCAAGCCCATCATCCAGTTTTCATTTGCGTTCTTTGCCCTTTTGGAGAACTGCTCTACATGCTCTGGACAGTAACCCTGCATTGTCTGTAGGAGTTATTGTAGAGGACGCCTGGACCACTCTCCTGGAAAGAAGAGTGTTGTCTCCGTTTGGCTGAGCCTGGTCCTGTGTCCAGGTATCGACATGCGTGGAGCTGGCTAGGACTTGGCCTTCTCCCTTCAGCTGGCTTAAAGCACTGCACAGTGTGGTCCAGCTCAAGTGCTGGTGTGCACTCTTTGAAGCAAAGATGACAGGGCAGTGTTTCCCTGCCCCTCTGGCTCCCCGCAAGTCATCCGTGAGCCAGGGTGAGGGATGGAGAGCTGTGGTCCATGCTGTCTGTCGCTGTTGAGCCTCGAGATGGAGGCTATGGCTTCCCAGGGCATACAGATCACACACCAGAGCTGAAGCGCCAACCCCAGAACGTGAGGCGCCACCTCGGCTGTGTCCTGCAGGCCACCCTCTCTGTGGGTCCTCTTCTCTGCACACTGCAGAGGTAGTTTCGGGCCTCCTCCCCAGCCCAGCCCGCAGCACTCACCCACTTCCCGCCAGGTTCAGCGCTCATCCGGGAACCACTCCCTTCTCCATGAATTTATAAATCCCGGGTTCAGGGGCTGGGGAGATATAGCTTAGCAGAATAAGCACTTGCCTCGCAAGCACAAAGGCCTGAGTTCAATCCCCGCTTCCGCAAAAAATAATAATTAATTAATTAATTAATTAAAACCGGGTTCAAGCCTGGACTGAGGCCTTGCTCTGACTAGCCCCATCCTAGATGGACTTAGGACTCCTTCGGCTCCCTACCAGCCCGGATATATAATCATGTCTTTATTTACATACACTATGGGTTGCGCTGAAGTGGTAGTTTGTAATTAACTCACTAGAGTTCCCATAACTTCCCCTTGAGATGACAAATATAAACTTTCCAGACCTCAGCGAGGACTGGGAAGGGCTCTCCATAAGTTGTAAGCATTTTCTCTCATTCTTTTCACTCCTGAAAGCTATACAGTAATTTTTTAAGTTTCCTTTTCTAATTCAGTGGCTATTATATAGGAACATGACTGAGTCTATATATTGATTTTACATTCAATGACTAATAATTTCATTTATTTTAATTCTAATAACAGTAAGATTCTGTACTTTCATCTTGCCCAACCTTGACATCTGCAAATACATTTTTTTTTAATTTTTAAAAAAATCTTTTATTTCTTTGGTACAGGGTCTCACTGTGCAGCTCAGACTCCTACTGATCCTCCTGTCTCAGCCTGTCCAGCACTGAGATTACAGGTGTTATGGTTTGTATCTAGTCCCCCCAAAGCCTCATGTAAGTTATGGGGTAGATGCAGCTAGAGGAGCAACAGATGGCTTGAGGGGCGGGGACGAGGGGCGGGGCCGGAGGACCAGGGCGGGCCTAATGGGCGGGGCCGGTGGACCAGGGCGGGCCCAATGGGCGGGGCCGGTGGACCAGGGCGGGCCCAATGGGCGGGGCCGGAGGGCCAGGGCGGGCCCACGGGGCGGGGCCGGAGGGCCAGGGCGGGCCCAAGGGGCGGGGCCGAAGGACCAGGGCGGGCCCAAGGGGCGGGGCCGGAGAGGCACGAACCTTTGAACTGGCTAGCCGGTGCTTTCTCAGAGATGTGGACACGACAGCGCCCCAGCCTCTCCTTCAGTGTCTTGAAACCTCTAGTAACTGTGAGCTAAATAAACCTTTCCTTCCCTTATTTTGAGTGTCGGGTATTTGTCCCAGCAACGAGAGAAGAGTAACTAAGACAACAGGCGTGCTCCACCATGCCCAGTTTTGGTGGCTGGCTCTGCCTGCCAAGGTTCCAGGGCCAGAACAGCCTGCAGTAGGAGGGATCGACCCCAGGTCCTCGTGCTTATCAGGCAGGCGCTTAGACTGCCAAGCTGTATCCCCAGCCTGCAAATACTTTCTAAACTTCATATCATTTAAGTTTTAATTCTTGGCCCTGCCTGACTGCACTGAGATCTCCAGCACAGTGCTGACCAGACAACACACACCCTGTCTCCTTCCCATGCTTGCAGTCTGTCACCATGTAACAGAAGGGCGACTGAAAAATATGGTTAATGCCTAAAAATACTCTTCCATTCCTCTTGCCTCTTTCGGGAGTTCGGAAGTCCTCCTTCACGAGCATCTTTACTTAAAAGTGCAATTAAAAATACAGCAATCCTGTTGCTCAGGGTCACTCAACAGAAAGAGGCTTGCAAAAACAGGACACATGTCCTCATCCGCTTTAAACCCTGGATCTGGCACCATGGGACGTCCCAAGTCAAGATGACTGTAAAAATCAACGCTTGCAGTTGATCCAGGACGTTGAGGCAGCCGTGAAAGTGATTATAAAGACCCCCATGAAAGAGGACCTGCAGAACTGCTCCAGAAAGTGGTAAGAACAAGGGGATCAGCGTGTTTGAAGCAGGTGAGGATATTTTGAGGTGAATCAATGGTAATGTCTTTTACTTCACCGTTTTGAAATTTAAGTAAAAGGGCTGGGGAGATAGTTGCCAAACTACCAAACACCTACTTTGGCAAGCGCAAGGACCAGGGTTCAATTCCTGGTCCCATAAGTTGCACCGGCCCCAACCCTCCCAGGGCACAATAAGCCAGTGACAGAGTCTGGGTGTGGTGGCGCACCCCTGTAATACCAGTGCTGGGGAGGTGAAAACCACGAGTCAAATCTAGTAGGACTTTAATAATTGGTTCAGTACATGTGTTAGGTGTAAGACTACTCAGATTTGTTATTGTTTTCTTGTATCAAGTTTGGTAAATTAGGGCTAGCCAAATAGTTCAGCAGATTAAAGCACCTGCAAGCAGGAGCAGGGGTCGGCGGTTCAATCGCCCAGCCTGCCGTGCTGGCCCCGCCCCCAGGGCGCCCTGAGAGGGCAATTGAGACTGGGCATGGTAGCAGGTGCCTGTAATCCCAGCCCTTGGGAGGCTGTAAACAGGCGGATCACTATCAGTCCAGTCTAGTAGCAAGACCCTGAACACTCTGTAGACCCTTCCCTAAAATATAAAAAAAAGTTTGGTAAGTTGGATGCTATGCCTTGTGTCTTGATGCCCCCCACCATGGCCTGATGTGGGCATAAGCAGGGCTCTTTTAGAATCGGCTGGATTTAGTGTATGATGCTGGGATTGATTCATGGTGCAATGCCAGGATCAAGAGCACTAAAATTAAGGGTGTGGGTGCTGCCCCCCGGGGTATCCTGGATAGGACATAAGGGATAGAAAGAGCCACGGCTGACTATCAGATTAATAGTACCCCTTAGTTATTATGGATTGGTGGATGGCAAAGGCTTAAATGAGACAAGTGGTGTGATTTTAGGGCTCGAGGAGGACCAAAACCCTCTCCTGGCTTTTCAGATTCTCTGGGTTCTGACAAAGAACTTCTCTGTGTGGCCTGTATTTATTTGGTTTTCAAACAAAGGACAAGGATACTGAAGAAAATGTGGGACTCTAGCAGGGCCTGGGAAATATTTTCCCGAGCAATACATTATGTCCATCAGGAGAACCACCTCATCTTTAGGTCAGCATTTGCTGTAGGAGTGTGGAGCCTGCAGCTACAGTCTCCTGGTAGTCAGTTGGGGCTGCAGCCAAATGTCCTCAGCTGTAGCCTCAGCTGCAGTCTCAGCTTATCGTGAGGTGTCACAGCTTCACAGGCCAATACAGACCTTGGTGAGGACCAGTGACTCCCAAAGGCCTACTTACTCTGAGGTTGCTGCCCGTCTCCAGAGAAGGGGCCTAGCTGGGCCTTGGACAGACTCACAGGCAAATATGGAGAGCCAGCCGGTTAGCATGAAACCCTGCGCAGAGCCGCTTCACGGTGGTCTCCGCCAGTGGACCCTTGTTGCTTTGCCGCCTCCTGCCCACCGTGAACTGCCCCTCCTCTGCGATGCCCACTTTCCACGCCGCCCTGCCCTGGAGCCGGCTGCTTATGGACTGAAACCTCTACAGACTGTGAGCTGAATAAACCTTTCTTCCTCTAACTTCGGAGATCAGGTACTTTGTCTCAGTAATGAGGGAACAATAGCTAAGCCCCTGAGCTGTCCACAGATTTTGTGTTTTGTCTTAGCTGTCACATATACTGATAGAACACTGTCTTTCATACTCCTTTGGTCATTCTCAACTGCAGCAACTGGGGTGACCAACTCTCCATTTGCCAGGAAATGACAGGCTGCCTGGACCATAAAGTCCCTTAGTGCTAAAACCAGGACAAGCCCAGGCAAAGCAGGTCACCCTCACTGGATCCCTAGTGGTCTCTTCTCTTCCCTTCCTGTTAATGGTTTATCAATCTTATCGGGTTCTTTGAAAATATTGAGTTTTCAAGTGCAGCTCTCACTTACGCAGCATTGATTTCTGCTATTTTTCCCTCTGTCTTTCTCTTGGGTATAATTTTCCACTCTCTTCCTAGCATCATGATATGAATATTGAAGTAGCTGGCTCACAGATGTTCTTGTTTTCTAAGGCACGTGACTCAGGCTATCCATTCCCCCCGGCCTGATTGTAGCTGCAGTCCCTGCCTTCTGATATGATCAAGCATCCCTCAGCATTCTGTCCTCAACATCTTAACTCCTGCTGGAATGCTTCCTGTGACCCATGATTGTGCAGAGCTGCGTCTATTTACAAACACTTGGGGAAGTTCCCAGTTATATTTCGGTTGCTGCCATCTAGCTTAAGCCCATTGTGGTCAAGGAGTATAGAAATAAGATTTCAATCTGTTGAAATTTCTTGCTTCTTACTTTATGATGCACCATATGTCAATTTTGGTAAATGTTCTATGTGCATTTGAAAATAATGTATATTTTGCAGGGTTTTTTTGAGATATTTTTAAAATTAGGTTAAGTTTGTGCATTGTGTTGTAGAAATTTCCATCCCTTAATTTGTTGTGGTTGTTGTTTGTTCTTTCCACTGCTAGGAAAGATGACTTGGTAAATTTTATTCAGAGTGGGACTGCTGGCAAACAACTAACTTTGTATTCATCTGAAAATGTGTCTGTTCACCTTGCTTGTTAAAGGATATTTTTGCTTAGTGTTAGATTCTAGGTGGGCAATTGCTTTTGTTCAGCATTTTATTTTATACCTTTTGAGATAGGGTCTTGCGATATAGTGCAGGCTTTGAGCTTACCAGGCGTTCCAGGTGCTCTTAGGAGGCTACTTACTTTCATCCTTTCTGTTGTGAGGGTACATTAAAATTCCGTGTAACCATTATTCTTTTAGAAGTAGGTCTTTTTTTTCTCTAGAAATTTTAAAAATATCCCTAGGTATGCTTTCTGTTGGCTTTTCTCACTTGGGTTCAACATGTGGCTTACTAGCATTGTCGGTATTAGAAAACTCGCCCCCACTCTCTTCAAATGTTGGTTCCCATTTTCTCTTTCTGAGACTGAGTCATGGAACCTCATTGTACAACATTAGGCCAGTTTTAAAAATACTACAACCTGAAGCTGTTTATAATCTCTAGGATTATCTCACTGTTTTATGAAAGTACACTTCAGAAGATCTATTTAAAATAATGTCTAGGGACCAGGGATATAGCTCAGTAGCACAGCACCTGCCTAGCAAACTCAGGGTCTGATTTTGATACCTGGTACCTAAATAAATAAATAAATAAAGTCTAATCAGGAGTAGTGGAACATGCCTGTAATCCCAGAACTTTGGAGGCTGAGGCAGGGTCACTTAGAGTTCAAGGCCAGGCTGGACGACATAATGAGTTCAAAGCCAACCTACAATACCAAGCAAGATCTTGTCACAGAAAAACAAACAAACAAAAAAACAAATAAAATAACATTTAACACATGCACACACAAAGAGGAGGGGGGGAGGAGGAGGAAGAGGAGGGAGGCAGAGAGAGAAGGAAGGAGGAAGAGGGAGGAGGAGAAGGAAGAAGAGGGAAGAGGAGGAAGAGGAAGGAGGAGAAAGGAGGAGGGAGGGAGGGGGAGGGAGGGGGAGGGAGGAGGAGGGAAGAGGAGGGAAGAAGAAGAAGACCACCACCACCTAATGCTTTGGCCTCTGAACTTCACCAGAGGAGTGTTAATCCAGCCCTCCTCCCGCTCCACACTTCACCTGTGTAGCTCCATCTGGCTCCTCCAGGTCAACATCTAAATAGCTGAGGTAATTTGCTGCTGAAAGTAAGGAACTAAGGAACGAACCCCTGCGTGACAGTCTTGAAAGGATTCTAGGTTTGAGGCCCCATCTTCTGAGGAATGCTTTTAGGTGGAGAGCTCCGGCTAAATCCAGCTGAATCTGGCTGAATCCAATTGTGGGTGCAAACAGCATCCCAGGTGGACATAATGAACCTCTCTAAGTATCTGAGACCGGGTGTCTCCGTTACTCTTCTCTAGTTGCTGGGACAAATACCCAACACCCAAAATGAAGGAAAGAGGTTTATTTAGCTCACAGTTAGTGGAGGTTTCAGTCCATACTCAGCTGGCTCCAAGGCAGAGCAGCACACGGCAGAGGGCAGCAGGTCATGGCAATGGTGAAGAGCAAGAGAGCAGGGGCAGAGTCGCAGCAGCGGCAGCAACAGCGAGCGAGTCTGTCTCTCTTAAATTGCACTCAGGCTACCTGCCCCAGGCTGGGGGCAGCACTCACACCCGTGATCCCAGCAGTACTCAGACCCATAACCCCAGCAGCACTCAGACCCATAACCCCAGCAGCACTCAGACCTATAACCCCAGCAGCACTGACCCATGACCCCAGCAGCACTGACCCATGATCCCAGTGGATCATGAGTTAATCACAAACTCTAGAAGTCTACCTCATGACTGCATGAGGCTTTCGGGGGACAGCTAGACACAAACCATGACACCAGGTAAATCCAAACCCTTGATTGCTTCCTTGGACCATGGGTTGGGTGGTTTCCTCCACATCCAGCCGGCCCCCCTTACTCCCATTCTGCTTTCCCTGGATTCAGTTAACCGCTGTCAACTGTGGACCAAGAATACACCACAGAAGACCCCAGCAGTGAACAATTCCTAAGTTCTTCACTGCGCACTATTGTAGGCGTTGGTGACCAAGTCTCCCCGCTCCCAGCCCTGGATGTGAATCCACAGCGGGGACCCTGCCAGCATCAGGCACTCAGCTTCCGCCTTGGTCATCAGATCACTGCTGCAGCCCCTCGAGAGGCCCTTCCACAGGAGCACAGCCCGACCACCACCGAGCCCCCACCACGACCACGCCCCCACCACGACCACGCCCGCCCCCACCACCACGCCCCCGCTACGACCACGCCCCCACCACCACGCCACTCGTCCCACGTCCCATGTCCCACACGCACACAGCCACGTCTCCCTCAGCCCACAGAGAAGGTGGTGCGTGTAACACAGTCGAATGCCTGGGAGGAGAGACCAGAGCCCGGAAGCTTCAAGGGCGGGGTGTTGTGAATGTCACTGCTAGGATTAGCTAGAGCTGGCAGTTTCTTCACTGGGTCTAATTTTTATATCACACTTCAATATTCTGGTTTCTCTTCTGATGTATAAATCTTTCACCTTTTCTGTGGCCAGGTGTAGTGGTGCACGCCTATAATCCCAGCACTGAGGAGGCTGAGGCAGGAGGATCGTGGCAAGTTCAAGACCAGCCTGGGATAGAAAGTGAGCTCAAGGCCAGCCTGAACTGCAGACTGAGACCTTGTCTCTAAAAGACAAAAATTAAAAAAAAATAAAAATAAAAAGCCCTTTCACCTTTTTAAAATCACACTTTATCCACAGGTCTGTACATGTAAGAAAATTCATGGCCTTCTAGAGGAGCCAGCCTGGCCTCATTTGCTGTCCCACCACCAAGGAGAAACCTGAGAAAGTGACCCTGAGGAGGGAGAGGCGTGACTACATCTAAGTGACTAACCACACCAGTCTGTCCTGGCGTCTGTTGTGTAGCTCTTCTTTTTTATATTTTTTAACAGTATCTTTATTCCCAACTGTTCTCCCTGCTCTCAGAAGTTTTTTTCTTCCTTGGGAAGAGATCATTTTCACTCGGAAGAACCTAACTTCACCTCCGTAGTTGCTTATCTTGATTAAACTGTAACATCTATTAAATAGGTGTGTTCCTTGTGAAAATAAGACCAGAGTGCTGTCCCGAGGCAGTGACCCCGGAGGAGCGTTTTGTAGGAGACTGCTGTGTCCCCTGGAAAAGCTTTCCTAGCAGAGGGATGGCCCAGTGCTTGTGTGGCTTGAGCCTGGATCTGGGCTGTGCTTGCCACCTTCTCCACAGTGCCCTGCAGCATCCCATAACCCACAAGCGCGGCGCTCGCCAAGCGGCAGGGGTCCAGCTCCACCACGTCTACCGTCCCGCAGATCTGCTGCCCCAGCCCCTGGGTGAAAGTCTGGGAAACCAACCAGGCAGAGCTGGAGAAAGCATTTTCACACTTAGGCTCTCCAACAGATTGAGCATCCCCTCGATAATCAAGAAGAAACTCTGGTTCTGCGCAGCGCTGGTGGCACGGATCCCCCGCCACCCGGCAGATCTGACGGCTCAGTCACATCCCGCTTCTGTTCACCAAGATGGCGCTGCCCTGGCCTCAGCCCCTGAAAGAGCTTGTGGATGGAGATGCAGGCAGGACCTGAGCCAGGCCGAGGAGTCACACAGTTTCCCACCACGTCTAGGAATAAAAGACGGCAGGGCACATGGTGACAGCATGTACCTCTTGCCCCCTGGACACTGTCCTTCCGGTCATCTCATACAACAGAGCCAAGCCTCTCCTTGGCTATGCTTAGGAGAACAGAAATTAAAATACACGAGACACACCTAGCTCTCTCGGAAAAAGTACTGCAGTTACTTTCTTCTTACTAAAATAGATGAGCTCTTTCCTTCCCTCCCTCCCTTATTTATTTATTTATTTATTTATGTATTTGGTTGTTGCAGGGTCTCACTATGCAGCTCAGACTCGTAGTGATCCTCCTGTGTTCAGCCTCCCCAGCGCTGGGATTACAGATGTGCACCACCACGCGCGGACCCTGTGGCCGGCTCAGCCTGCTCTGAGGGGGGGTCTGGCAGGGCATGCGGTGCTGGGAATCGAACCACGGTCCCTGCACTTGCCTAAGCAGGCGCTTTAGTCTGCTGAGCTACCTCTCTAGTCCCATCCCTCTTTTAGGTATTTACCTAAAAGATGATGCGGCTACTCACTTCTGTTCAATCAGACAGAAGTGACATTGCACATTTTAAACACTGTCACCACAAACATGTGATTACCTCTGGTGAGCAAGGTGCCGTTTTTGTGTCCATTTTAGGAGCTGGGGTAGAGGAAGGCTCAGTTCAGGCTGGTGCAGTGCTTGGTGCCCCCCCCCCCGCACCCCTCACACCCCACAATGTCCTGATACACCGTCCAGCTCGGAGTTTCTTTTAATGGCTGCTGGACAGGATGGGAATCAAATCCACTCATCTTCCTCCTCAGCAAGACTCCACCGCACAGAACGCTGGCGCTGAGCATCATAACACGGCTTCCCCGGCACAGACGACAGCGCCGCAGTCTTGCAGGCAGGCGCTCCCTCTATAATAAAGCAGCCATAAGAAAAGAACAGCTCCGCGTCTCCTAGGCCCGGCGGCTGGCGAGCAAACCCCTGGCAATCAGAGCAATTCTCTTTGCTGAACGCACAGGTCTTGCAGCAGCTTGTAATTAGTGTTTAGCATTTCATTTGCCGTTAGTTGGGTAACAAGCATTTATTGATTACCTTACAGGAATGGGGCACTGTGCTAAGCACAGCGTGGGAACAGGGACAGACTCTGCTCGGTGTCTATCGGGAATGGAAATGCCTCCTTCGCGCGGAAGCCACAGTCCACTGTGGAGATTCCTGTCCCTTCAGAACTCAGGTTCTGGGTTCTGTTGCCCACCACACTGCAGGGCCGCACTGCACACCGCTGCAGGATGGAAGTGGGGTCTGAGGTCTTAGCTTAAAATTGAAGCTTCGGTGGGAACCAAATTAGGGGGTGTGTGGAGTGCAGTGACTCAGCCTGGGAATCGTGTTTGAGGGCAGTGTGGGCTAGGGGTGGGTGTGGGAAGGCATCACTTAGAAATGCAGGCTGTCACTATGAGGGCACCTGCTTGGCACTGGCGAGGTCCCAGGTTCAATCCCCAGCATGAAATATATCTAGCAGGAAGACCCACCCAAAGTTGAGAAGTAGGTGGTGCAGGCCCTCATACCAAGCAGCATCCTGCCTGTGGGAACACAGGCAGAAGGTGGCCACAAGCCAGGCCAGCCGGATCCAGAGGGCAGCAGGATGAGCCAAGGCCTTCCCGTGCTACCCTTTAATGCCAGGGAAAGCGAAAGAGATGTGGCCCTTGAGTCTCCAAGCTTTTTGAGCAGACACTGTGTCCCAGGTAAGACACAGGAGATGCGGTGTCACCCCAAAGTGGAGCTTGCAGCGAGGTGTCTACCTCGGGAACGGAAAAGCCTCCTTAGTGAATGCGTGCAGCACTCAGGGCCTGAATCAGTGGAAGCGGGGCTTGGCCAGGGACCGGCGCCTGGCAGGTGCGAGCCAGCGTGTCAGGGCGGAGACTGCTCCGGGCTGCCAGCTGTGTCCGACATGGGTTTTCCTCCACTCTGGACCAGACTGTAAAGCAGAGAACTGGGATGGGAGGACCGGGAAGGATGCTTCAGCCTCTCACTGCAGCCTTCCTCCTGAGGCTGTAGGGATAGAGACAAGTCCTGTGGCTCTGAGGGCGCCCGTCCTCCCTTCTGCAGGGCCGGCCTGCTCAGGCACGTCACACTTCCCTTCCTGCCGGGGCCGACACCAGGGATGTGCACATGCATAAAGACAAAACTGCAGGAAGACAGAGCACATGTCCTGGCCAGCTTTTATTCATGAGCATCCAAGGGATTCTCAGCCTTGTGTGAGCAGCCAGGTGGGCTTCTGTCCTCTGAGGTGGGGTGTAGACTTCAGGACCACGCCTCAGCCTCCGGCCCCACGGCTGTGACTCACACTGCCAAAGGCCTGGAGAGGCTTCCGTGGCTGGCCCTGGCCCTTCTCAGCCACCCACAGTTACCATCTCCCGCTTCAGCAGCTGCTCTCAGCAGCAGGCTCCAGGGACAGTGTGACCAATCACAGAAGGCTCCAACAGGGAGGATTTTAAGACAGGAGGCATGAGACCATCTCCCCCTGGACGAAGAGCAGACTCCCTTTTGTGGCCCCAGCAGCTGTGGCAGAGCCAGTTTTTGGAGCAGCCCAGCAGAGGTGGTGCTGTGGCTCCGTGGTGAAGCCACTTCCCTACAGGGCCTCCTGGAGGTGGCCGGCTCCACTGCCCGTGCTGCATCTCCTGGTGGCTTCAGAGGAGGAGTTTCCAGGGGGCAGCACAGTGTGCTGCTGGACACACATAGGGACACCCACTCCATTGGTCATGAATGACTGCACAGCAGAGATCCTGGAACCTGCCCCCATGAGGCCTGCCCTTGGAGAATCCCAAGGCCACAGGGACAGGGCAGGCAGGGGACAGGGCGTCTTCCCACACCTGTGGGTGACAGTAAGAGCACACCCCAGTCATTGCCCAGTGGAATGTCAACAAGGACCAGGACCCAACCCCAGGTGGCAAAGGAGCAGAGGCCAGGAAATGGGGACAAGGTCAGGGAGCAGGGGTGAGTGAAGACAAGGACTCCTCCTGGCACTGGCTTAGGGAGAGCAGACTCTGCCGGCCAGCGAGGTGTAACCAGGACGCAAGGGCTGACAGCAGCCCTGCCCGGTATAGATGGTATTCACTTGGCAGGCACAGGGGGTGCCCAGCCAGCCTGGGAAAGCCCCACAGCATGGCGCCTGCGTCGGGTGCTGCTGTCCACAGGGAGACCTTCGCAACAGTGGCGGGGAGCACGAGGGGCTGGGGCGTGTGGGGCTGAGGGCTGCTGGGGATGCCTTCCAAAAACAGCGGGTTGGAGGTGCAGGACCCAGGGGAGCTATAGAGGCTGCGCTTCAGCCAGGGCGTCACACAGTGAAGAGGGGAGGATGGCATGGAGCGGGCAGGCACAGCTGACGCTGAGCAGGACTGGTGCTCCGGGGCCCGCAGAGGACTCCTGTGCCCACTGCAAACAGCGCTGTGCACCCGGACAGGGCTGCGGGTTGGGGTGCCTGTCCCCGAGCACTGGTAGCCCCCTACCTCGCAACCATGGAAAGAACACTAATGTGGCCACCAGGGGGCAAGGCGTTGAGGCTCCCCTGGGCTCCCAAAGCAGCCCACCTGTGTACATCCCAGCACTGGGCTGGGGGACTTACCAGCTGCACCGGGGCGACCTTGCAATGTGCGTACCGCTCCAAAGGATGACTCCAAATGGCCCAGTGCCAGGCAGAGCAGAGACACCTGAAACTCCCTGCGGGTCACCCAGGCACTTCGATCAGTCTGTCAAATCCAAGTCAGGCCTACTTGTGGGGACTGTATTGGGGAATTGTGGTGGTTTTGCAAGTAACAAGACCATTGGTCCCGTCTCTGCCTCTAGGCTCCGCCCACTCAGGCACAGGGCTCCACCTCCCTCCAGCACATCCTGTCCTCCAAAGGTGCTCTCACCAGCATCTTCATAGAGCCTCAGCCGCTTCCTTGCAGCTCAGGGGCACAGGCGGCCAGGTGGGTCCGGCCAGTCCTGATCCACCCACCTTTGTCCCTGCAGTCCACCAGCCTCCAGGGAAGCTGTGAAAAGCCAGATGGGTAGGACCCTCCATGTGAATCCCTGAGGCTTCCTCTTATCACAAAATTCAAACTTCACCTTGGGAAGCCCTTGTAAACTGGCGAGTCCCGCCACACGAGACCTGCACTCTGCCAACACAATGCTTTTACCCAGTTGTTCCCGCTGAGGCTCCAAGCAGATTCCTAGCAGCTGCTCCAGTGGCATCTCCAAGCCCCCAGACCTGCTGGCCATCCCCCCCCCCC
>NDGN011482547.1:14264-25909 GCA_002564285.1 Tympanoctomys barrerae
CCCTGGAACCTGCTTGTCCCCCTCTCCTTGGCAACCTGTCTCCCCACTGGGACCTGAGCTCCAGGGGGCTCGGCTTACTCACTGCCCCCTCCTCGGTGCCCGCATGGGTCTGGCATACAGGAGTGTCCTGTGTGCACAGGATGATGGCCCCACAGAGGGGTGTGAGGGCGCCCGCCTAGCAGTCCACTGCTTGTGCTAACCTAGGCTGGGCCTCGCGGGGCACACAGGGCAGACACTTGCTGAAGCAATCAAGGTCGTGCTCGCTCCAGATTCCCAGCAAGCACAGGGAGGCTCTCGCGTGACAGCTGAGGAGCTCGAGACAGCAGCTCCACAGGTGCCTCACTCTGAAGCCTCGGCACTCAGCTCCCTCCACAAGGCCCAGGGTGTGGCTTTGGGATCCCTGGAGAGGAAGCGGCCAGCAGCAGCTGGTCTCTGCCACCGTGGGGTCCGCGGTACCAAGAGCACCCCTGGACAGGCACACACTGAGGAGGAGGCACCCGGTCCCACTAAAGCTTCTCACGAAGGCCTTTCTCTCCCCCCTCCTTCCACTTCCGGTCATAGGAGAGGCCAAGAATGCCAGGGGAATGCGTGGGCGGGGCATGCGACGACTTCCGAAAGCTTGACTGGGGTGAGCCCCGAGTTATGCTCATCAACCCCACACAGGAGGGTTCCCCTGTGCGGCCGACCCCCAGAGCCTGAGCCAGTGAAGCTCACTTCTGTTGTCCCCATCCAACTGCCAGCACACACTCCACAAAAGGCAGGGAAGGTGTCTTTATTAAAGATGCAAGCAAGCACAGAAGTATCGTGTGTAGTAGTGCCCGGGGATATCCATAAGTACTAAAAATAGAAAAATAGAAAGGAAATTTCACAAAAAGCAGCCTCCCTTCCAGGCACACAGAACAGGCGCTGCTGTCCCCGTCCGCCACCCGCGTGCTCCATCCCAGCTTCTCCCAGACCGATGGCAACGCAGGCTCCACCTGCCCACAGCACAGCGCTCCCCCACCTGGGACAGGGCCGGCCCCCATTCCTCCTCCAGCCAAATGGCGGCCACAAAGGAGCACGTGGTGGGCAGTACAGCCATGGCCGCGGCCCCCACACATACCACGGCGTGGTGGACAGAGCCTCAACTTGCAAAACGGCTCTCGGCGGGGAGCCGCAGGCACAGGGGAAGCAAACTGAAAACTAGAGACCCGGGACCTTTAGAAATGTGCTGAGCTACAACGCCTCTGCTGCCAGCGTTTGTCACTGCTTCGGGGGCCAAAAGGAAAGCCCGCAGGATCTGGCTCCAGTGCTGGGCGTCTGGGTGTCCATACAGCAGGCGGGACATCCCCCTCCCCCCGCAGGTGGAAGCTCCAGAGCACCCCCTCCGCGGAGTCTCCTGAAGGTAGCTGGAAAGTCACAAGGACTGAAATCCTGCCATGCACCCCAGCTCCAGCTCCCCTGCACCCCACCTCATCCTCTGTCTCATGGGGACCTGAGAGCCAAGAGACAGCACCATGCGGGGCCTTGGGTGACTCATCTACCCAGCAGAGGCCATCCGAGAGCTTCTGCCATTGGGCGGTGACTTGCTCTTGCTTCCCCTTGGAAAAGAACTTTTGTTTTACTGATATTTATTTAGGTTTCCTGTGAAAAGCTCTAGAAAATACAGTGAGTAGATGGGGCTGCTCAAGGCAGAGACTGAAGCTGCCTGCAGCATGGACTTCATACTTAGAATGCAGGCCGCAGACTGTAATTTTTATGAGATTTGCATCAGACACGTAAAGACTTCAGACATAAAGGCGAGACAGCAGCCGTGGCCGGGGACCGCACGTGTCAGGCTCTCCGTGGGTTCTTCCCCCGTGGCTTACACACTGCTCCCGGGTATCCAGCAAGGGATAAATGAATGCATACAGGACGTTAGCTAGGAGCGTCTGGGGACCACATGCAAGTTCGTCATTTCCATCATTATAAATAAAAGTCAAACGTGAGGTCGCACTTCCCCATCTTCTGTTTGTACACCAAATCAAACTTCTCGTTCATGGAGACAGTGAAGATGTCCTTCCACAGCCCAACTCTTCCTGCAAGACAAACCAGAGTGGGTGCACTGTAGCCACTGGCACCTGGGCCAGCTAAAGACCCAGGAGGACCGAGACCCCAGCCTAGGGGCGGGGTGGGCCATCGGGTCCCAGCTTTAGAAACCACTGCACCTGACTGGACCCTAGCAGAACCCGCTCCCTTCCACACCTGAGGGAAGTGCCGGGGCCACCTCTGGCCTTGCCCCATTGGTAAAGGCCGGAAGGAGGGGTTTCCTTTTTGTTCAGGACTTCCCAGCTCACGGGAGTGGGAGCTGGCTAACACTGCGGAGCATAGGCACCCTGCACAAACACATCCGCTCCAGCATCACATGGGGCTGGGGTCCCACGACACTAAGAGGCATTGATCAACAGCCATCAAGGTCTCATTCGCCTCAGGGAATTTGGAAAAGAAAAAAAAAATCGACTCCAAGGCAAAAAACATCAAGCACAGGGAAAGGTCTCCAAGACCAAGACTTTGCCTACGTTCAAAAACCTCGGGGCAAATTTACAACGTGCGACCGCAACAAAATGTGCACTCCAGTATCTACTCCCCAGGTCAGACACAGGTGCCAGCGCCAAGCCATGGTGGCTTAGAAGGCAACGGAGGGGAAAAGACACAAAAACAGCACCAGGTACTGGGGGCGGGGTACACGCTGCCATCCCAGTACTCCTGGAGGCTGAGGGAGGAGGACTGCATATTTGACTCGGGCAGACCATGTCTCAAAATAAAAGTCTAAGAAGGCTCTGGATTCAACCCTAGCACCATAAACAAAAACAAAAATCACCACCGTTAAATGTGGACCTGTTTTCCTTGCTAACTACAAAAACCCAGCGGGCCAGGGCCAGGGCCAGGGCCAGGCACAATGGTGACCCGAGCTCCCTGCTTCTGGTCACCCTACTCCACTCTCTTCCTATCGGCCCCTTTCGGGTTCTCTCCCGTGTGGGCTGTGCGTGCAGCTCAGTGGTAGGGGCCTCGCTTGGCATGCACCACCCCTGGCATTGCACCCCTAGTCCTGCCAACAGCAAAAAAGTACATTTACAAACTCTCAAAGCTCCTCAAACTGAAGCCCCTGTTTCCTCTAGCTCCCTTATGGCCGAATAGATCTGCTAATAATGTACCACGCATACAAAAAAGGCATCCACTCCCATGATCATCTCAGCTCCTAGGGCACCTATCTCCAGCACTGTCCCTCACCAGCTCGGCACTGGTCCTCCTGTCACGGCAGCATCTGTGAGGTTGGCGAGGGAGAGAGGAAACTCTTCTCGCCACCCTCTAAGGATGCCACAGGGACAAGGCCAGAGCTTCCAGGAAAGTATTTTCACAACTGCTTTGCAGCTGAGGCAGCTGAGCTGGGGAAAGAGGCACCCACCTGCAGAGGATTTGGACTCAGACAATTTAGGCTGTGACATGAACCAAAGGCAAGCAGTGCGGGCGGCTACCCGAGCCCCTGCCCCTCTCCACTCAGGGAGCTCTTCTGAGCACAGAGGCAATGTGCTAAAAGGAAACAAAACCATAGAACTGAAATAAACAAAACCAAGGCAGATGATGGCAAAACACACAGCAGGAAGGAGCACGTGGCGGGCCGTGTGGCCAGGCACGTCCACACCACACGCGACCAAGGGGGTGTTCGGGAGGAAGAGACAAATGCAGCAGAGACAAAAGCAAAAAATGCAAACAGATCATAAATAATAATGAATGTGTGTGAAGATGCAGACAGGAAATAAACCGCAAGGCCTTCTGCTCTGGTTAACTTCTTCCTGTGGGAGGCCCCTGTGTGGCTGTCCAAGACCACATCCTGGGGCACTGAGCTGCATCAGAGCCCAGCTCCACCTCCCCCGCTGGGCACTGCCCCTCCAGCCTGCCCATACTGCGGGCTCAGAGCAGAGGACAGGGCTGCAGCTCCAGCCCATCCTCCAAGCTGACCCTTGAGCGCCCCACTCACACCACTGAGAGCCGGCTCACCACAGCTGCTCAGAGTCAGACTTTCCAGGAAGGGGCTCACATGTCCACGGCCACCACCTGGGACTCATCCTGGAGACTTTACTGCCCAGCTCACCACCAAGCAGCACAAGATGCCACGTGCCCCTGAGGAGCGTGAGTGGGCAGACAGGACGCCAGCCCAGAACCCCTTCCTGTCTAACTGTGCTCACCCACTGACTACCACGCCCCCCCAGGGCACCTGCCTCCCTCCCCTGGGCTGCCTGGAGTTCCTGCCCTGTCCGATCACCTGCCCTGGAGGGCCCCTTCTCATCTGCAGTCTGTTACCTGCACCCACAAGAGAGTCAGACCGTGTCCTCCAGGACAGGAAGAGAGCCAGGGTCTCCACTCTTGGGAGCTGGGCTCTGAGTGCTGCTGTCTCTCCCACCTGGCCAGAAAGCTGACAGCTGGCAGACCCGCGTCAGGTGTGCTGAAATGCACAGTGCCAAAGCCACCCCCTGGGGCTCTATGGGCATCCAACTGCAGCCACCGTGGGCCCCTGCTAGAACTATCCTGCCAGCAAAACCCGAGGAGCCACCTCCACAGCCACCCCTGGAGCAGCGACACTGACGTCACAGAGCGCTGGGTTATAAGTGCCAGCAGCATGGCTGGCAGGTGACCAGCGCGTCCCTGGTCAAGCAGAAGGCACAGGCCGGCAAAGTGCTGTGGCGAAGACCTGAGGGTACAGATGGGGGAAAGGAAGCAGGGGCGGGCCAGGCAGGCAGGGACGCGTACCCCGGCCCACGGGCAGGGCCTCAGCGTTGCAGCACTGATCCACCAGCTGGTGGCAGTGCTCTGTCAGGCACTCCAGCTGGGCCTTGTCACAGGACACGCCCAGGAATCTGGCCAGCTGCTCCACCATGGTCACCAGGTCCTGGAAGAAAAGAGCAGAGGGCAAAGGGCAGTCAGAGGCTGGGACTGCACCTGCTGCCCCACGGAGACCTAAACCCCAGAACCACCCAGAGCCCTGGGCTCCCAAGGGCAGATCTGGGCTTCAAACCTGGGGCCTGTGGGGCCCTGGGCAGCAGAGAGGAATTCTTGAGAAGGCTAAGATTAGTTTTTAAACAGCAGCAACAAGTAGAAATATCCTTCAGAAGCAAGACTCAGCTGGTGTCCTTCCCAGGCCCCCGGCAACTGAAATCTAGACTAGCCGGGGACAGCAAGGAGCCCCTGGCCTCCCCCACCCACAGGACACAAGAGCCTGTGCCCGGCTCACCTGGCTCACCGCAGCCTGCACCCGTGGGCTCCCTGCAGCTGTTTCCTCTCTCGAGGACTGCGGGTAAGCTAGCAGATAAAGCCCGAGCGGGTCCATGCAAAGAGTTGTCTGAAAAAGGCAGCATCTCCCAGACCTTAAAGGAATCATGTTGCACGAGGATGGCGGGAGGCCTGCTCCACCCCAGGTTCTCACAGGACTGATGAGGCAGCGTGGACCCCGCGCTCCCACTGCCACTGCCGCCCAGGACAGCCTCACCCAGGGCAGCCAGGCAGGACCTGCCAGCACCCTGGTCCCGGGCAGGGCGCAGTGCGAGGGGCACTGCACACAGACAGTGCACTGGCCGTGAGCACAGGAACGCTGAAGAGCTGCTTCCACTGACCTGCTGCCCAGCCTGGCACAGGGAGGGTCAGCAAAGCGGGCCCGCACAAGCACCCAAAGGAGAAGCCACAGCCGACCACAGAGCCCTCTCCGGACAGCTCACTGTCCACGGAATGCCATCAGAGGAGGAGGGGGTGGCAGGAACCCTTCTGGAAGCTGCATGCAGCTCCAGCCCCGGAATGGGACAGCCCGCCAGGTCCACTTCCTGGGCCCCACTTCCCTGGCAACCTGTGCCAGGGACAGCAGTGGCCGGCTCGGACCCCCATGATGCAGAGCTAGAGTCAGGTAGGGCCCAGCGGTGCTGGCTGCCTGGTCACTGTCTCGTGGCTGTGAGAAGATCCAGAGTGAAGCGGACAGCCCACTGAGACCATAGGACGGCAAAGGCGGGCATGAGGAGCCCCTGGGCACACAGCCAAGTGCCCCGGCTCAAAGTGTCACCACGGCCCCAAGGCGCCTATGCAGCCTGGAATGGCCGAGGTGCTCGAGACTGCTGTTCTGGCCTGAAACTGCATCACCCCTCAGCATCCATGACAGCAGCCCAGAACAAGGAGGCACTTTGAGCCAGGACTGCTGGGGCGGCCGAGGCCTGTCCCTGGTGAGCTCGTGCGCATGTGGGGACCCTGCAGGAGGGCACCGTGGGAAGGGATAGGGCTGCTGAGGCCAAAGCAGCAGGACTCAGTATACACTGGGTGAAGGGGGACCGAGGATGACTCAGGACGTCCCCCCTGAGCAAACAGGCAGTGTCAGCTGCCAAGCACTCGGGGCAGACACCCAGGGCCAAGGCGCGGAGCCTGGTGAGGACAGGGCCCCGTGCAGCGCAGCCGCAGGCCCGGCAAGGGAGCAAGCCCCAGCCCGAGCACAGGGGAGAAGACGGGAGGCGAGGCTGGGGCCCGGGCCCAGCCGCCTAGGACTGCTCACGAAGAGAATCCAGGAGACCAAGAAACGGAGAGAGCAGCCTCCGACAGCCAGAGGGAGGCAGTGCAGGCCAGTCACAGGCCGCCAGAAAGCTGGAAACGGCCCAGTACCACCCACATGGCCAGGTGAGCAACGCAGAGGTCACCAGGGACCTCAGAGGCAGCCTGGCGAAGGGGAGACCAAGGAGCGCAGAAAGGGGGACAGCAGAGGAGTCTGCAGCGAGAAGGCTGCGTGCTTCCCGCGGCACCACCTGGCCAGCCGAGCAGGCGGAGCTGTCCAGGACTCTGGGCGCTCACATGTGACTGGTCCGCTGCACCAGCACCACCCGGGCACCACGCTGCCCTGCTCAGGATGGTGGCGGCAGCGTCCCGTGGTGCACAGCTAGCCCTGGGGTCTGAGGCCTGCTCAGCGTCGCTGCCACCCAGCCTCACAGCACAGCAAGGCCGTGTCCCGCACGCTCAGCTGGACCTTCCAGCACCAGGCGGTGGTGCCACATGGCCATCGTGGCCACCTGCCCTCAGAGCCTGAGCACTGCGTTTAGCAAAGGGGCAGAGAGGGACTGGGAATAGGGGTCCCAGCGTGTTCTCCTGTGGGTATAGGCTTCCCTTACGGCGGGATCATACACGGTGACCCTGCCCAGCCCTGGGAGCTGCCGTGGCCACCTACTCACCCGGTGCATATCCTCGTACTTGAGGAAGAGCACATTGGCATCTGTGCGATGCTCCCAGAATTCCTGAACGTGCTCAAACCAGGATCCGTAGCCCACTGTGGAGACAAGGAGGGGTGAGACGGCAACAAAGGGGTCACCGGGCACCAACGGTGTGCCCTCTGCCCTGGGGTCTCCCTCTAGCAGCAGGGAAAGAGGGGCAGCCTGATGCAGACAAAGGAAGAGCAGCTCCCAGCTAGGGAGGACAAGTGACCCAAAGTCCCTCACTGCCTATGCCTGGCCAGAGGGCAAAGCTCCAAAGACACATTGCCCAGTGCTGGGAGGGGTCTCCACAGCATGCGGCGAGGGCTCAGTAAGAAGAGAATGAGCAGGGTGAGACAGGAGGGGTGTAAGAGGCTCCACACAGCCTGCACCAGTCGGGTGACGGGGAAGCCACTTGGGGCCCCGAGAGGAGCCAGTCGCCAAGTGTACATGGTACCAGCTATGGGCAGACCAGAGCTCTGGGTCCCTCTTGCACGTGGCACCCCCACTGCTCTGCAGGCTCCCTGCTCTCCAGCGTGTGGGAAGGCACAGTTCACCCCAAGACCCTCCTGGGAAGAAGCCAGCCTGGGGGACAAGTGCCCCATGCTGCACAGACCATGGCGATCCTGGCCATGAGTGTCCCTACCACACAGGTCACGGTGCCCCATCCAGAGCACTCCTTCCCTGCATGTCATGTGCCTGGATGTCCCTGGCCCTCATCCCTGGAGTCTCAGGCTACGACATGCTTCTGTGGGTCTCTCGCTTGCACAGTGCATGGCCTCCGCCCCCATTAGGAAGTATTGTCAGGGCTGGGGAGATAGCTCAGGAGAATAAGCACTTGCCTGGCAAGCGCAAGGTCCTGAGTTCAATCCCGAGTTCCACACACAAAAAAAAATAAAAGGAAGTGGTGTCAGCTCCTCTCAGGACCTCTGGTAAGAGGTCGGGCCTCAGTGGTCCCAGGTCTGGCAACAAGCCAGGGGCTCTGAGTGGCTGAAGGATGGCCAGTATGAGCGTGGCCTCCAATCAGCCAGAAGCAGGGTTCTGTCATGTGCTGAGTCCAGCGGGAAGGGGAGCCTAGTGGTAAGCTCTCAGGACGGGGGCGGTGCGGGGGGACTGCACAGGACACTAGAGCTCCAAGGACCAGACCCTCCTCTGCAAAGCAGGCCGCGTCACATGCACAGTCACGAGGAGCCTTGGGCTCTGCAGGTGACAGCCCAGCATAGGGCAGGCCTGAGAACAGCTCAGCCTGGGAAACACTTACGCTTGTCATTCATAAACCGCCGGCAGAATTCCTGGAAAGTGCCTCTGTAGCTCATGGTCCGCAGGGAGCGGTGGAACTGATAGTAGGACACCACCAGGTCCTTGGGGTTGCGAGCCATGTAGATGACCTGTGGGTGGCAGGGGTTAGAGGTCGCCTCAAGCCAGGGTCCATAGAGACAGCACCTGCTGGGTCACTGGAGTGTCTGGCTGTACTCGTCTTCTAGAACTACCTTACAGCAGATGGCAGAAGGTCATGCTGTGACAATGGGGCTGAGGTCACAGGCCTTGGGAAGGCGCCATCCTTGGAATGAGCCCAGAGAACCCCCACTAACACAAGGGTAATCCTGGAACCATTACCCAAGACAGACCCCAGCACACAGAAGTTCCTGGGGTGGGAGCCAGGCCGGGCACATGGGTGGAGAGAAGGGCACAGGTTACCTTGGAGTCGCCGTTGTGGAGGTCGGAGGGCAGGAAGCGGTAGGGAAGGTGGCTCTTGATGAGGCGAGGAGATGTCAATTCCTGTGGGAGTTGACAGAGGGGTGGCTCTGTGGGGAATGTGACTTGTCCCACTTCTTCCCAGGGCCTCTCCAGAGGACCCAGCCCACCACCGACTTCTCCCGAGGTATGACCCGTACCCAGGCTGGAACCTGGAGGTACACATGAGGACCCCTCCTCAGCAGAGGTGCCAACGTCTCCTGGGCACAGGAATCGGCTCCAGACCAGAGAGCTGCTAACTGGGCCCAGAGTGGCCAAAAGGGGCCACCAAGGAAGACCTGAGGCCTGAGGGCAGCAGAGGGCCACAGTGCAGGCCCGCAGCAGCGGCTGTGAGGTGGCGACAGGCTCCAGCCCACACCACCCCAACCCCTCCCCAGGCAGCCGGGGTGACCCTGAGAAGGAGCTCTGCTTCCCTGCCTGCAGCCCCTCCACTCTCAGCCCCTCTCCCTGTCACCACGGGAACAAGCCCAGCCCTCGCCAGGCGGAGAGATGGCTTCCCACCCTCTGTGGCTGCCATGGCCCTGACACTGCTGGCCTCCAGCTGCCTGGGGACGGAGCCCTCGGCACAGCTGCACTGCACATTCTCGAAGCGGCCCCCACTGGCGGGCTGTGTGGGCGGTGGGCGCTGCGGAGGGACTGCCCAGCACGACATGGGGCAGGGGGAGGGGTTCAGAGCTGCACCGCATCCTGCGGGTCACAGCGAGAGCTGGCACCAGGGCTGCAGGGGGCACAGAGTGGAGGAAGGCCAGGCCACCAAGGGACAGTGCACACAGCGCTTGGGAGGGCACTGCATTATTCCTGGTACCAGGTATTTGATTTTTGTTTGTTTTTTGTCTTTTTATTATGTATTTGGTACAGGGTTTCATTATGCAGCTCCCCAGCACTGGGATTATAGGGCTTGCGCCACCACACCTGGACTTGGTGGCCAGCTCAGCGCACCCAGGGGTGGGGCCGGTACGGCATGTGGTGCTGGGGATCAAACGCAGTCCCTGTGCTTGCCTAAACAGGAGCGTAGGCTGCTGAGCTATCTTGCTGCCCTCAAATATTTGATCACACACACTATGCCCCTCCCCCTGCAGAGGGACGATAAACCCTCCCTAGCTTCCTGCTGCTCACTAATAAGGGCCCACGCATCTCACGTGAGGCTTCTGTGTGCCCCACCCTCCCACCTAGATGGGTCACCCACACCTGATCAGAGGCCAGGGTCACAGGCCCAGGCTTGGCCCGCTCGGTGCTTCTTCCAGCTATCTGGGGCTCCCTGTGCTCACCCAGTGTCCCCAAATCCCTCAAGAAGGTCTAACACTGAGGTGTCCCAGGGCTCGCCAGGGGCTGGGCTGCTGCCCGCAGTACCTTGATAATGTCCAGGCCTGGCTGTGGGTACTCCAGCACTGGGAGCTGCTCGTCAATGTTCATCAGGCCGATCTCGTCGGGGTCGGCGCCCTGGCTCACCAGGTAGACCACCTCCTGCAGCAGGCTTGTGCCTGGGGAAGGGGCCCGGCTCAGAGGGAGGGGTCTAGCCCAGAGTCGGAGACAGCAAGACCCAGAGCCAGCCACAGCCCATGCCCACAGCCACGCAAGGCCGAGGGGCCTCTTCTGGAGGGACCCAGCTGCTACAGAGCTGCTGCCCAGTGTCCCTTCTTAAAAGGGGCAGCATCACATGTACTGGCCCTGCTGGACACGGGGACCATCTCTTGGGAACAAGGCACATTCTAAAACGTGCCCAGCGAAAAACCTTCCCAGCTTTCCACTGTCCACAAAGAAAGGCCCAGGAACCCACACAAGGCCCCCACCCAGGCCTCTGCCCAGCCACGCCCCAACCTTGGGCGCCTCCACCACAAGCCCAGGCTCCAGGGTCACTCACATCGCACACCCAGGTCTGCACACCGCCATGTGCCTGGCCCTCCATGCTGAGCCCTGGGCCCACACACCCCGTTGCACACTGCCAGCCCTGCACACAGTCTGAGCAGCTCAGCCTCTGCCTGGGGCAGGACAAGGCAGGCCCAGCCCGGGCCACCCAAGACCACCACACCTAGCCACCCTGGCATATTGTCCATTTTGGGTCCCCTCAGGCCAGGTGGGAGTTGGTGGGGTCTGAGGGAGCTGCCGAGAGCAAAGGCCACACCACACAGCCTCAGCCTGTCCCATGCCCCTCGGTATCGCACAGGCTCAGCCCTCCTTGTCACCAACTCCTCCTGTGACCTTGGGGTGACAGCACAGCTGAGCTGGGCACCTCCCTTCCAGGGCTCAGTCTCTGCCTTGGTCGTCCCTCCCTGCTAGCTCCCTGCTAGCTAGGCGGCCTCACCCCACACATTCTGCAGCCCCAACCCTGAGGAACTATACTACTTCATAGGTATGGACCTTCCTCCCTTCCTCACAGGTACAACAGCCCAGCTGCTGCCCCACCATCTGGTGTGACCGGAGCAGCCCCTCCCACCTGAGCCACTTCCCAGGAGGGGACATGTTGCCTGCTTGCCGCACAGCACAGCACAGCGTGTGGCTCAGACACAGAGTCAGCTCAAACTGCCATCCACAGAAAGCCCTCCCTGCCCCAGACCTGTCAGCTGATCCACACCTTCCCCACCTGCCTGCTGGCTGGTGGCACATGCCAGTCCCCTGCCTGGAGCCTGTGCCTCCCTCACCCTTCCTGCGCCTGGTTAAATG
>NDGN011482547.1:25942-36253 GCA_002564285.1 Tympanoctomys barrerae
CCCCCGTCCCTGCTGTGCCCACAGCCCAGAATAGAGCATGCTCTGTCCTTTGGCCCCCACTGTCCCACAAGGACGGGGCTCCAATGCAGCAGGACAGCCTGCTCCCTGCACATCCTCCTGTCCTGAGCAGCACCAGGATGCAGCAACTGAGGAGACACCAATGTCCACCAGAGCATGCACGCCGCCCTGTGGCAGGAAGCAGCTCTTTCGTCCTGGTCCAGGGTCGGGGCTTTCCTTACCCTGTGATCTGGCACCACGATCAGGCCCCCAAGGCACAGCCGTGCCCGGGGTCACAGAGCTGGGTATGGCCGACACCCTGCTCCTCCTGATGAGTGGCAGTGTGGGCAGAGCCCTCAACATGGACCTGCCTGCGACGTCTTCCCCTGTTCCTGGTGGTCCTCACCCCCTCTGGATGCACCCACAGCCCCCACGGACCAGCTGCCCAGATGAACTTCTCTGTACACGAACATCTGCCCCTTCGATCCCACATTTCCTCCATTAAATATTTACGCCGGAAGACACCATCTCGAGGAGGCCAGAGGAGGAGGCCTTCAGCCTGCGGGCCCCGAGTGCTGCCCCAGGGGCCTCTCTCCAGCACCCCTCTCAAGGCCTCTGCTGCCTAAGCATCCTGGCACCCCACCTTCCCCAGATGCCAACGCAAATCAACAGAGACTGGGCAGGGAGAGCAGGGTGCAGAGGTGACAGGGCTGGGGACAGGTACTGTTCCCAGGCATAAAGCCAGCTGGTAAGACCTGACGAAATGACCAGAGTCAACTAAGTAGAGACAAAGATGACAACCACACGGTCACCTACCTGCTTCCAGGCATGCTTCTATGAACCCTGAGGCAGACCCAAGGCAGCTTCGGGGCAGCCAGCATGGCTGCTGCCAAGCCTCCACCACAGGCCTGAGGGAGCTCTTCTGTCCCACCTCGCTGCCACTGTCACCCAGCTGGGGGCCCTGGACACTGCACAGGCCCACTCAGCCCTTCCACAGCTCCAGCTGGGTGCCCATGCCCAGGGCTCTCGAAGTCCCAGCCATGGAGCCCTGCAGGGGTCCATTCTCCCCACCGGCCCCAGCAGGTCTCCTTCTGTCCCCAGCCCATGGCCTCCAACATGCCTGGCCAGCCTGGACTAGATCTGGGGTTGCTGCCCCCACGGAAGCCTTCTCTGGTACCCCAAGAAGTCTGCACTGGAGCCCTTCCTGACCCCTGGGGCCCAGAACTTACGGTTCTATGTCACCCAGTGCCTGAGTGGGGGCTGAGGGAAGGCCGGCGCTGGCTGCCTGGAGGTCAGAACAGTGGACACGAGGCACGGGCACGGCAGCACTTTCCAGAGTCTCTACTCACTCCTCTCCCCTGTGCCTGGGCTCTGGCCACCGTGTGGTCACTCGACAAGGAAGGCACCTTCCATCCTCCCCCAGCATCCTCCCCTAGCATCCTCCCCTGGACCAGGCCTCTCGGCAGGTCCAGGAAAGATGTGGCCCCAGTTTGCCCCTTCTAGCAAATGGAGGTGACTCCCCAACTTCTCAGAGGAAGTGACAGAGGAAGGGCCACAAAGGGACCCGCTCAGGTCACGGAGGCTCTCTGAACACGCAGCCCTGAGCTCTCAGGCCCCCACAGGCAGTGTGGTACCCAGCGCCAGGCTGACGTGGCGGGCAGCCCTCACTGGAGCCTCACAGGGAGAGAGGGCAGGAATGCGTCCTACCACCAAGGCACAGGACTCACAGCCTAGGGCTGGGGCTGGGAAGGGGGCTGCACAGGAGCGGGCCTCAGACTCCCAAAGGGTCAGGTGGGGCAGTGACAGGCAAAAGCTGAAATCCTAGGAGACCCACCATGGTGCCCCGAGCCCGGGACAGAAGGGCAGGGACGTCCTAGAGGCACTGAAGCTGCTGAAGGCTACAGAGGACAGTGCCTGTGGCCAGCACATCTGGCCTCTGCAAATCTGACCTGCTAATGACAGGGCAGGGCCCCGCCCTGCGACGTGAGCTGCGAGCTGCAATTCCACAGGCTCTGGCGCTGCGTGGACCAGGCACCCTGCCCACACAAGCGCTTCTGCAGCACTGGGGGCACAGCTCACCCTCCCGACCTTCCCCAGGTCTGGAGCAGCCCCTCAGGTCCAGGGAGACCTGCGTGGCAAATGCCAGCCACAGCTTGTCCACACCCATGGAGCCCCACAACTTCTGCCCAGAGTTGCGGAGACAGAAGGCACCTTGTTCTGGGGTCAGAGGCACTCAGAACCAGGCCCAGAACATGAGGTCCCCTGTGACTTTCGTTTATATTATTTACCAAAGTCACACTCCCACCAGTTTAAGAAGGCTGAGTCCGGCCCTGAACTGAACGGAAGCCCACCGTGCCCCTCCCGCCTTGTCTGCTCCGCAGAGGCCAAGCCCTGGTCCTCTCAGGCTCACACTTCCGAGTGAGGAGCTGACGTCCCTGCTCACCATCGGTGCAGCTGAGCTGCTCTACAGGCCTCCAGCCACGGAGGAAGATGCAGCAGAGTCCCGCCCGGGACTCCTACGTGCGCTAGCGACACACACACACTTTCCCCTCTGCAGAGCCGCGCAGCTGCCGCACCGCGTGAGTCTAAGCTGGAGTTAACCAAGTGATTTCTGGGCTTGCCGCGGCTCACACGTCCTGCCTCGCAGGTCCTGGCGCAGACAACCGCTGCTGCTTGCCTGCTCACTGCTCCACATCACTGTTCAGACTCAACTCCATGACAGCCAGACCTCTCTGCACAGGGCTCTCCCACACCTGCAGGGGCCGCGTCCCAGCACCCCGGGACTTGTGAAGCTGGGGACAGTGCTGCACACAGCAATGCGTCTCTTCCCATCTCGCCTGTGATGAGGGTTAACTTATAGGCACAGCAGGAGAGTACAACACAAGCCACTGTAGCATACTACGCGTTAATCCTTCACTGCACCAGCAACCGTTTCAACATGTCGTTCCGTGGGTAACTAAAACCAAAGGTAAGCAGCCCCTTACTTCTGGGGACCCATCCGTACCCCACTCCCTCCCCTCGAGGGACCTGCCCGGCACCCAACACAGACACATGCCACACAGCTGTCTTCCAGGTCAGCCCTGCCCTGGGGCCCCTCCTCACAGGCACCTCTGGTGACAGGCACGAAGGCAGGTATCTCGCTGCCTGCTAGACAGGCTGCAGGCAGGCACAGAACACAGGTCAAGGTCCTGGCCTCCCACTGCCACCTCCTGCTGTGACACTGAGGGCCTTGTCCCAGACTACAAGGCCGCTGCTAACACAGCCCTCCATGGCTCTGCACTCCTGAGCCTCAGCTCCTTCCTTCCTTTTCCGCTGCCTTCACCCCGAGCTACATCTCCACCCTTATCTTACATTTTTTGAGACAAGGTTTCCATTGCCCAGGCTGGTCTGCAGCTTGTGACCCTCCTGTCTCAGTCTCCCAACGTACTGGGATCACCGGTGTGCACCACTGCGCAGGGCTGAGGCTCAGCTTCTAAGGACCACAGCAATGTGCCCCGACTCTCTGAACTACCACACCAGGCTCGTGGAAGAGGGGACTCTTACGTGCTCTGTAAATCCTGGTTTCACCCATTTCTCCCTTCCATACTCTCCATCTTCTTTCTGGGACTCTGAGATCAGTCTTCTAATGTTGTTGTTACTTTTTGTCTCTATTTGCCATCATAAAAACTTGTTTTCTGGGCTGTTTCCTCAGCCCGACACCCATACCTTCTGTGCAGGACTGGAGTCCCAGCCCTCTTTGCTCTGCTCCTGGGGGTCTCAGGGGCCCTAGCCACTCCTGCGCTCCTCAGGGGACAGAGAGCTGGGGGAGGGGGTCAGACCCTCCGGGACTCCTCACAGTCTGACTCGCAGTGGTCCTCTCCTCTGCACCTATCTGTGTCTCGGTCGCTCCTGCTCCAGACCTCCTAGCTGGCTCAGCTCTGGGAGAATGTGAAGGGCTGGGGCAGCCCAGGGTGGCAGGACAAGGGGACCCACCACCTCCATTCAAGTCCCAATCTCTGCTCTGGAGATGGCGATCCTGATCCCCAGTGCAGCTGGAGCTGGGGCACAGGAGTCCTGGGAGCTGAGAGCCCCCAACCTGCAGGGCAAAGTTTCCACAAGACCCCTACTTCCCTTACCCACACTGCACCCCCAGAACCACAGCGCTGTGTCAGGGTCCCCACAGATAAGCCCTCCTTTCAATAGGAGCCACCAAAAGAGCAGCCGCCCCATCTACCTGCTGCAGCACCGGAGCAAGAAGGATCCCTGCCCACAGCCATCCCCTCTGCCGGCACGCAGCCTCCTGGTCCTACGAGCAGCCAACCCCGGCCCCAGCACTCATCTCCCACCACCACCTCCTCCTCTCTTGGGGGAAGAGCTCTCTAACCCTCCCTGCCATTTTATTTTATTTATTTTTGGCAGAACTGAGGATTGAACTCAGGCCCTTGCGCTTGCCAGGCAAGCACTCATTCTACTGAGCCATCTCCCCGGCCCCTTCCCTGTCATTTTAGTGAGGCAGCAAGAGCAAGCAGAGGCAGCAAGCACACCCACCTGCCCCACGGAATCACCACCGCCCGGGGGCTCTGCAAACCTGAAAGCAGCCAGAGTCCCCTGCTCCTTTAGGACAGTAACAGCTGTACTTCTGAGGAGTTGGCCCAATGGCAGGCTCCTGGGGACACCACCCACCTGCCACTCGGCCCTCCTGGGGGAGTCCTCACCCACCCTGGGGAAGAGACGGGCACAGCTGCTGCCCCATCCTTGATGCTCACAACCACACCAGCTCACGGTTCTCACAGTCCCTGCCTGCAGAGGACTAGGGAAAGCTTGGGGAGTAAAGGGCAGCTCCTGGTCACCCAGCTGGCTGCTGGGTGGGGACAGCCGCAGAGGCCCAGCTCAAGGCAAGCGACAGCCTTGATAGCCGTCCCACCAGCACGCCCCCAGCAAACGCTTACCAAGCACTTCCCAGACTTCCTGGTCTGGCCTCTCCACAGCACCCCAGGGACCGTCGCTGTCTCCTCTTACTACCTAGAAGCAGGCTGGGGTGACTGCCCAGGGCCACAAAAGCTAGCACACAGGACCCAGCACCCAAACTGCACCTGACTGCAGAATGGGGAGCGTTTCCCTCTCCCTCCCCTTTCCCCTCCCTCTCCCTCTTTCTCTCACCACACAGACACAGACAGGCACATGCACATATACATACGCACATCACACGCAGGAACACAGCATGCAAACATGCAGGCACACACCCAGACACACACACACACAGATGAAAGGTAACAGCAGAATCACCATAAAGGGGACACCGAATGCCATCCAGCCACGGGAGACCCACACAGCGGGCCAGTTGGTGCCTATGAAGCCCACCCCATAGGACAATCACCCAGAACAAAACACAGAAGACTGAAAAGACAGGAACGTGGGCCAAGGGCCACGACAGTGTCCAACTCTTACCCAACGGACGCAGGCTAGAAACCACAGAACAGAATGGAGCAGAAAAATGTTTGATGAATTCATGGATGAGAATTTTTTTAAATAATGAAAAGCATGAAACCACAAATCCTAGCAGCTCAGAGCACCCCAAGCAGATAGTTAACTAGACAAAAGCACTAGAAAAGTCAAAGGGCCAGAGAAAGCACCTGCCTGACCCAGGGGGTGATCTGAGGTCGGGCTTCCGGACCCCCACCACGCCCCTTCTTTCCAGGCTCACCTCTCTCCACCATCCATGCGTAACTCCAGACACCAGGAGGCCCCTCCTTCCCACTTTACTCCGCAGGAGAAGTAAGGGACCAGCAGGGCATGGGCTGTGCTCAGGTCCCAACGTGGTGGCTAACAGCCAGCACTGGGCTGGTGGTCACCCCCAGCCTGCGGCCCAGGCCCAGTACAAGCATGTTCTCTCTTTCTAAGCACAGGCCTCCAGGCCAGGCCCTCTCATTTGCAAGTCCTCAGAGGCCCCCGCCAGGCACAGCAACAAGGAACACAAGGATATCCATATAGCCTGCAGCCCTGCACTCAGCACCCTGTGTCCCCGACTCCCCAGGGTCTCACAAGTTAGGACTCAAGCCAGCACATTGGCTCCAATCCTCATTTCCCCTGAGCAAACCGGTTTAGAGGCCAGCACCCTGCGGAGGCCCACGTGATGGACCGAGCGGGCCCAGAGTCCACCCTGGCACTCATGTGCCTCCCCACTTTCAGTGACAGGAGAAAGTACTCGTACCTCCAGCCTGGCTGGACGGAAGGGAAAGTGAAGCCACAGAGGCGGCCCTGTGGCCAAGGAGCACCCAGGGTTCTGAAGCTGAAGCAGATGTGATTCTAGGGTTCTGCTGCATCTGGAACCAGAGCTGCTAGCAAGCTCTTGGTCCCGACTGCCACCAAACCAACAATGCACAGCTTGACAACAAACTGGGAGCCAAACTGACTGCAAGAATGAAGGATCACAGCCGGGTGTGGTGGTGCACACACATAATCCCAGCACTTGGGAGGCTGAGGCAGGAAGATCACTATGAGTTCAAATCCAGCCTGGGCTACAAAGTGAGCTCTAGGCCAGCCTGAATTGCTTAGTGAGACCCTCTGTCAAAAAGACAGAAAAAACAAAGAGAATGAATGATCTCAGCAGGCCATGGATGTGCAAGCCTGTGATGCTAGCACCCCGGGAGGCTGAGGCACGATCGTGCATTTAAGCCCAGCCTGTACAAGTTAACGACTTAGCCAGACCTTGTTTCAAAATAAAAACCAAGGGCGAGAGATAGAGTTGAATGTGAGGGCCCTGAGTTCAGGCCTGAGAAGCACAGAACATTACAGCACGGCAAATGAGAGCACATGTAGTTACATCTGCTTAAAGCTGGTGAGACTGTGTCCTGAGGACACGTCCCCTTGGGCCAGCCCATCCATGGCACAGATGAGGACAGAAAGAATGAGCCAAGAGGGAGGCTCCAAGACCACCACACACATGCAACCCCCCACGCCCCAGAGACGCCTAGGCCTGGGCCAGCGCAGCTCGGCCTGGACAGCCACAGAAGCTCAGCAACCACTCAGTCCCCACAGCTACCATCTCCCCGTCTGTGACATGGGGGCCCTGCCCTGTCCCTCTCCTGCTCTTTGGGAAGACAGATGACCTTGCTAGCTACATAGGGCATGCAGATGGCCGGCCACGTAGTCAGTGACAGCATCCTTCATGGCCTGCAGACAGTTCTAACAAGATGACCGTTGGGCTGCCTGGCCCTCGGACATGCAGGTAAGAGGAGCAGGAAGGGGGGCTTTGCCTGAGTTCTAAGAAAGAGGCGCCAGGGGCACAGTACGCACAGGCCCGCTAGGTCATCACTGGTTCTCCATTAAGCAGGAGGCCATTACGTTCCCTGTTCTTATAAAAGTCTGGGAGTGCTTCTGTTCATCCTGGAAAGGTTCATCTAGAATCAAGATGGGATTGCTGGATATCCAGAAACTGCCTTAGAACTCTGCCCCAGTCCTCATCTCAGGAAGCTCCTCAAAAGCCCGCTGCCCACAGGCCCTAGGCCACAGCTCTGCCCAGTGGAGCACAAGCACCCAGTCACCAGGCGCGCCCCTCCAGGGGCCCAGCTCCTCCTAGTCTGGCTCCTCCCCGACCTCTTAGCAACTCCAGAACCTTATGAGCACAGAATCAAGTTTCCACCATTCATTTGGAGGCAAAGCCTGTCCTAAACCAACATGGGACTCCTCTAGGACTTTCTTCACCCCACTTCCAGAGCATAGTCTACACTTCAGAGCCACACCTGTCACCCACAAATCTGGGGACCTTGTAGTGGGTTCGCTCTGTACCAACCGTTTCTCTGAAGCCAGTCTCCTTCCCACCTCTGTGGTCCCCTGGGCTGGGATGAGGAGCTTCGCACGACTGTGGAGGCCTGACTCCTACCATGGCAAGTGTCCGTCAGTCTCCCTCCATTCCCTCTTCCCCAAAACAAGGCCAGCAAGGGCTCAGGCTGCCGGCAGCCACACTGGACTAGGACTTCCTCCTCCAAGCCTGCCAGCCCCAGGACCTTTGTGTGACCCCAAACTTCCACTGAGGCCTCTACCCAAGCTTCCTCAGGGACATCCGGGATCTGCCTTCAGGGTCTACACTCCATACAGCGGGACAGCTACGCCAACAGTTTTTCCCAGTCTGTCCCTCAGATGTTCCACTACGGAGACCCTAAACCCAGTCACCTTCTAAACCACGCTAGATATGTCCCGACTCCAGCATCTCCCTCCAATTCAGGGGCGACAAGGGGCCGTCCAGGCACTTTTGGAGAAGAGAAAAGCTACTTCTTTTTCCTATGAACCTCAGAAGAGGCACCACACTGCCACTGCTTCCATCAGGGCCTCCGACAGGCCTGCAGCCACGGCTCCTGCCAGGCTTTGCACGCCACTCACCAGCTGGGTGACCTTGGGACAGACACCCCCTTCTCCGAGCCTTGTTGCCCCAACTGTAAAGAGGGATCGCATCTCCACCACTCGCGGTCACTGCGAACGCTGACGTCAGTTAATGCTGGGAAATGGGGATGCCGGGCTCGTGCCTGGGTTAGGGGAGTGCCGTGAAGAGGGGCCGGGAGGGGCAGGCACAGGGGCCAGGGCTGGCCCACGCTGGAAATGAGCCCATACTTTGGGCCCCTCTTCCCGAAGCATCACCAGGATGTTGCGCTCACTGGAGGCTGGCCCGAATTCAAAAACAGAGAGGTTCGGTGACCCGCCCAAGGTCACACAGCCGCCAGGTACGGGAGGGAAAGCGGGGATGGGTGCCCGAGCCAAGGCCTCAGACCTCGGTTTTACCCTGCGGGCCCGCTCCTCCCCGCCCGGCCGGGCCCGGTACCAGGCGGCGGTACCGGGCGGTGGCCTCCGCAGCGAGCGCGGCATCCCAGCGGCGGGCGCGGCTCACCGGACTTGGGGTAGGTGACGATCCACACGTCGCTCGGCCGCACGGGGAAGTTGGCGATCTCCTCCATCTTCCCGCGGCAGAAGGGCGGCAGCCGCACGCCGTGGAACTCGAAGTACTTGCTCTCGAATTCCCCCGGGGTGCTGGGGGTCTCGGCCTCGCTCTCCGCCATGCCGCCGCCCCGCGCCGCCCCGCGCCCCTCACGGCCCCCGGTGGCCGCAGCTCCTCAGGCGTGACGTCACGGCGCCGGCGCGCGGGGGCTCCGCTACGCGGCGTGACGTCACGGCCGCGCCCGACGCACGCTGGTCTGCCGCTCAGGCATGACGTCATGGCGCCGCGGCACGCCCCGCCCCGCCCCGCCCCGGCCGGCGTGACCGCGTCGAGACCCCCGCCTGTGGGACGTCTGACAATCGTGCATTGCGCTGTACGGGTATCCAGGGCGCATCCGGGTGCGCTCCGAGCTGCTCCACGTTCGCGATAGCCCCAGAGGAGGAAAACCCCAAACCCTGGCCCTCCTGGGACCTGCATTTGCAGATCACCAAGACAATTTCAGGTCGTGATAGGTGCTGTGAAGGACTAAGCTTCACAGTGACCTGGGAGCAGAAAGAGACTTGAAACTCAGGTTCCAGGGTCGCCCCCAGAACCACAGAGAGTGCAGAGTCGGAAGAGCAGCCGCGCAGCCGCAGGAATAAGACGCATGGTGTGCAGAATACACCTTGGGAATAGCCAAATTCCAAAGAGAGTTTAGTAAAGCGGGTTAGCAGATCACTCACAGACACGTTTTGCACTACCACACTGGGAGGACACCAAGATGAAAACTACACAGTCGTGGCCCAGCATGGTGGCTCACACCAGTAATCACAGCAATCACAGCACTGGGGAGGCTGAGGCAGGAGGATTACCATGAGTTTGAAGCCAGCCTGGGCTACATAGTGAGTTCAAGGCCAGCCTGAACTTTGTAGCGAGACCTTGTCTCAAAGGAAAAAAGGAGAGAAAGAAAACAATACACTCGTGCTCTGAATATCTTGTCCTGCTCCAATATATTTTGTGGCCTGGTGGCCTGAGCCAAAGGGAATATAATCTCCAGGTGCTGTACGGGGTGGGGAGGGCGGGATCGAAGGAGTTCACACCCAGTTTGCCAAGAGATCAGATGCCCAACACCTGCTCCCGTAGAGGGGCTGAGGTCACGTGTGCACGGAGGGCAGGGGGAAAAAAACAGCAATTAACCCTGACTAGGAAGCCTATGGCCTTCTGCCAAAGACAGTCCAAGCTTGCAGACACTAGGAAAGACAAAAGATGTCTGGTCTAAGGCGGAAGAAGAACTATGCAAATGAAAGTATGTGTGTATGTTGGGGGGGGGGGGTCCTCCCGAGAAATATAAAAGCGAGGAATGGAAGGAGAAAAAGAAGAACCCTGTAGAACTGGGTCCAAACTGGAAGCATTGACATGAACTCCTT
>NDGN011482548.1:0-27658 GCA_002564285.1 Tympanoctomys barrerae
AAAAAAAAAAAAAAAAAACCCTGAATAAAGCAGAAGTTTTACAGAGGAAGCACTCAGTAAGTAGAGCTCTTTCTTTTGTATTGCTCACTAAAAATACATGTTTATAGGAATTCACTCTACCTCTTCCAGTCGTACTTTTCCTTGCTATAAAATGAGCAAAGATGTGTGTCTCATGTTTTTAGGGGAAGAACCAAACACTTGGTAAACCTTCCTGTATTCCAGGCACTAGCCGGCTCTTTCACCCTCGTGATCCCTTGAGGAATAGCTAACTGTCCCATTTTACTGAAGAAATGGAGGTTAGACTGTATGATGCAACAAGTAATTCTCAGTTGTAAGGTGAATGAAGGGGTCCGACATGGTACGGAGTCACCGTGTGCGCAGCCTCCAAAGGGCTACTTCTGCAGTTTGAGCAGGCAGGTTTCCTTGTGACTGCCATAGACACTGAAGTAACAACACCTTGGATATTTACCTTTTTACAGTTTCATGAATGCTTTCGCCACATTATCTCCTTGATCTTCCCAGACATGTTTCAGGTTCAGACAGATGCTATCTCCATTGTACAGTGGAGGAAGTTGACACTGCGTGTTCCACAGTGACATACTTCCGTGTCTGTGTAAACTTCCAAGCTTAACTTAGAAAATGAAAATAGTGCAGTGATGCTCAGTGCCAAAGAAGATGGGTCTTTCCCCTTTATGTAGTTGTGAAATACGTTTCTTCCGCTGTTTCCTGAGCTCACGCCCAGTGCCTGTGTCTTCAGTGCCGGGCTGTACTCACATCGTCACTCGTCATCACTCTTCATCTGCTGTGTAGATGCCGCTGTTAGCACAGTTTGCAGATGAGACCTAGGAGGTTAGAAGGCTTGTTCCACATCACACAGGTAATAAAGCCGGACTGGGGCTTTGGCGCCAGGCAGTTGGGCTGCAGAACCTGCGTGCGCTTTTCTGTATTTTAGGCATTGAGCCCAGAGCCTGATGCAAACTCCTGAATATCATAGCCAACATTGTTAGCTTCTTGGGCTTGATCCTCATGTGCCATCTGTGACTTCAGCCTTCTGATTTGGTGGTTATTTTCATCCCAGATAGAGGAACAAAAGGCCTTTGAGATTTTTGCCAGATAGATCCTGAATGATTTTTCTAGAAGAAATCCAGTTTGGTTTTGCTGTCTTTTATTTCGGCAAATTCAAGTGAGGATCCAGAAAGATAATAGCTTGTACCTTCTTTAGGTGTGTCGCTGGAGAACTTTCCCCTCTGTAAAGAGTTGCTTATTCCACCTGGGACCCAAAACTATATGGTGAGAATGCGACTCTATGACGTCAACCGGCGACAGCTAAACCTTACCATCCGGATTGTGTGCCGAGCAGAAGGATCCTTGAAGATCTTCATTTCTGCCCCTTATTGGCTCATTAACAAAACAGGTAGGCAAAGAGGCTGCCCGAGATCTTTGGTGTGGGTTAGGGGGATTCGGATGTATTTGCTCAGCTAAGCAAAGCCAATGCAAATAGATTACTTCAGCAGTCTAGGCTGCTAAACTCTCATGCTTCCATAACTCATGCCTCAGCGTAGTCAAAACTGGCCTTTTAGGTAATGGACTGAGCCCACTAAATAAACTCAGTTTTTTCTTTTTCCCCTGAATGATTTTTTTTTTTTAATTCATCATTTACATCTTTCCTGGGTAGACTGGGTGGGATTAACGTAAACTTTTCCCCTCCTTCCTAAAGGGTTACCACTGATCTTCAGACAGGACAATGCAAAGACAGATACTGCCGGCCAGTTTGAGGAACATGAGTTGGCCCGGAGCCTGAGCCCTCTCTTATTCTGCTATGCTGACAAAGAGCAGCCAAACCTGTGAGTACAGTTATTTATGGGAAGGGGAAATAAGCTTCTAGGCAAGGGGAGAAATTAGCAAAGGCTATAATATATCTGTGTAAGTAGAAAAATACTGTAGATAACAATCCTGACTTGGCAGAGAAGTAGAACCATGACCTAATGGGATTTTTAGCGGATCTAATTTCTGTGTTATTTGATACTAAAAATAAACCATTTGTTGGTTTATAATGAAAACTAGTTTTATTTTACGTGTATTGAAGTAGTTCTCCTATTCAGAACTGCCAGTGGAGAGAAACCTACACATTCCCCGTCTCTGCTCTAGTTTCCCTTCCCCTGGGAACAGTGAGCACCAGCAGTGGAACTGGTGTGAAAAGAGACGGACTGGCCCTTGGGTGAAGCCTTCAGCCTGTTAGTCCAGCTGGAGCTGTTTGTAAAAGGGCTTGAAATCCATAATGTGCCATTGTGTGTTTTGTGGCAGGGAGAAAGAACAATTGTGAGGATTAGTGACATGGCTTTTTAATGTGTGGTAGGAACGTTACTCTTGTTTTGGTTTTCCTGTTCTGCTTCTTATGAGTCTTCTAACTTATATCCTTAATCCAAAGATGTGTTTTATACTGCTAATGTGCCCTACCCTGCTATCCATAGAAGTTTGCTGAAGGCCTCACAGGAGGGGTTCACCGTGCTACATGTCAGCAGATATGTTTATTGGGGAGGGTTGGGTGCTAGATTAGCGTTGGAGTCACTTAAGCGTTCAGGCTGTTGTGGGAGGCACTGCCAGCAACCTGACGTGTCCAACATGCCTATTCTCATTTTGTTCCTAAAAGGCTTCTGACCTTTTCAGGCCTAAGACTTGATATTTGTCACAGAGTTTATCTTCTCCATAGAATTCAGTTTCCAAAGTGTTTCCATGTGGACCATCTCATTGGCTTCTTCCCCCATCCTGGTGTTTTGAGGAGAACGGGAAACATTGTTATATTTAAGGAATATAGCAATTCCTTATATATGAGGAAACTGAGCTCAGAGTGAGAATCTCCTAGGATCCCTTGCTGTTGCTCGCTGGGGGTAGAGCTGGGTGGAGCACATGCTCAGGAGTCTGTTCCGGCGTCCATGCCAACTGCACAGTGCTTTGCCAGGGTGTCCTTGGAAGCAGTGCATGGTACCTCTGTGTCCTTACATACTTTTGCCTGCCTTTTTTTCTTGAATCTTTGGTTTTTAGAGGAAAAGTAGAAATTGTCACATTTCCTGTTGTATCATGCTCATAGAATCCTAGTGTTTGGAGGGGGTCGTCAGTACCTTTCATGCACCGCTGTATTGCAGCTACCTCTAAGGGAATGTTTTGGCCACGAATTAATTTTCTCACTCTGCTGGGGGAGAAGTGGCAAGAATGAAGATGGGTGTCAGTGGTAGAGATCTGACTGGGTGGTGGCCGCAGTGCTTCCTGATTAGAACAGATAGTCAAGACTGTCTTGTGAATGAATGCATACATCTCTGCTTTTCTGCCTCACAGCTGCACGATGAGAGTGGGAAGGGGGATTCATCCAGAAGGCATGCCAGGCTGGTGTCAGCGCTTCTCCCTGGATGGTGGAAATGGTGTCCGAGCTTTGAAAGTCATCCAGCAAGGAAACCGCCCAGGGCTGATCTATAACATTGGTGGGTTACGCTGGGGCCCTGGGAGATTCTAAGCTACTGCCCGATGGCCTGAGGCTTGCAGGACTAAGCTAGCCTTATATTTTGGCCTGACGATAAGCACTGATTTTCTCATTGGACGGTGGGTCAGATATCTGTTCTCTGAATGCTAGATTGATATCAATGCAGATCTGTTCTTCTAGGGATCTTAGGAGCCACCCAAACACTGCTGTTTGGAGCTCTGTTTCACTGTTTAATTTCAGGCTCACCTGTGTCAGGAAAGTATCAGTTTGGCTTGAATGCTTGTTTTTCAAAGGAATAATGGGAGCACTTAGAATGGTTTTCATTCTTCAAGTATTCCCACGCATTCATTAAAATCTCCAGGCCCTGAGAGGGTAAGAACATTGTTCTCTCTGAAACTAAAGCAGAGAAGTTAAGTGATTTGGCCAGATGCAAAGGGGGTTAGAAGTTGGTTGAAGATAGGGAGTTTGCACATTTGAGGTAGAAAATGTATAAAATGCACTTGATGGTTGTCATTAGACTCCCCCAGCTCACTTAGCTTCTGGGAGAGAGAGCAGGGGAGATACTGTATCCATATGCTTCAGAGGCCCTTGAGAACACTTGCAGGGTTTGTGAAGGGCTGGGTCAATTTGATTTAAATCCCTCAGTTTTACAGTATTAGCAGTGGCTCCTGCTTGTACTGTGTACTTACCAGGAACCTCGACGGTATGGTGAGTCTGGAGTATTGGAATATGCTACCATCTAGAACTTCTGCTCACGTAGAACCTCTGTGGTGATGGAAATGCTGTATTTTGCATTATCTAAGACTGGAGCTGCTAGTCACACATGGCTACCGAGTAGTTGCAGGCACTTTCCTGAGAAACGTAGCAAGAAAAGCTGAGGAAATGGAGTTTTTCAAGTTACTCAATTAAATTTAAATTTAAATGGTGACATTTGACTCATAGATACTAAATTGCGTGGTGCAAACATAAACAGCCATGTTGTAGGAAGAGGAACTGAGGTGATAGTATTTCCATTTTTACCCAGAATCCTGTGAAGAGTTAGGAATATGCTGCTGTTCTAGGATTTCTGAGTAAAAGTCTTTTGAACATAGTTTCCTTTTCAGATTTCTTAAAACATGGATTGTATTCATGCTTTCTTGATATGTTGGCTGTCTCCTTACAGTTGATATTAAGATTTTCTGAAGAAATAAACTTTATTTGATCCTCCAACTAAAGATACTTTTTCCTCACATTTGTTGGCTCCACCCTTTGAATAGGAAAATGCCGCTTCATGCTGGCTTTGGCTTTGTGCAGGGGCGTCTTGCCTGTGATACATCCTCCAAGGCAAGCTGCATAGAGGCCTAGAAGCTTTAGCGGGCACACATTTTGGGAGGGGGAAGGAGAAGGGAACTTGTTCATTTTAGAGCAATTACTAAAAAGAATTCTTACAGAGAAACAAATGGAGCAGACTGGTCCAAAGGATGCAGATTGCAGGTCAAAATTTCTATGCTAAGCACATTATTAAAACTCACAGTATATGTTTTTAGGGACAGCACTATAACTTGAATTTTGTCCTACAAGGGAAGCACTAAAAGAGTGGGCTAAGTTAGGGCTTTATAATGCTTAAGTTGTATGACATTGGGGCAAATATTCTCTGGGGAATTTGGGGAATGTCTTTCTTGGACATTCTGAAGAACTGATAGGTAAGTAGCCATCTGTCAGAAACTTTAAAGCATGATTCTGAACTGAGAAGCCAAGGGGGTCTGATCTGGCTAGGTATCCTAACATGCACCTCCAAAAGAAGTATTTTTTTTTGCAGTTTGATCATCATAGTTCTTGATATATTGTGGGCTGCCAGGACAATCTAAGATGATAAGGAAGTCAAAAATGTCCATGTTTTTCCTAAAACTGAGAGTCTGTACCATTGTAGGGTACGCTGAACTCTGTGGGTCTTTTGTAGGGAGACTTCGTATTAGTTGAGATCAGCTAACTTTCATAACATCATTTCAGACAACTTTTTCTGTATGTCACAGAAAGAAAGGTGAAAGGTGTCCTCCCATCCCAATATGACATAGTGTTTCTTAGGTCATTGTTTGTACGATCTGTTCAGTCTCTCAGGTATTTTCAAAGCTTATATTAGAGGAACAACAGAATTTTCAAGTCAGCGCAGGCCTATTATAAACAACTAAAATCGTTATCAGATTGGAATATTTATAATTGGGGCTGTGTTAGAAACCTAGGGTCCCTAATTATCATATTAGAAGGCACTGTCTTCCATGCTTATGGCTGTCTCCATGCTTGCTAACCGCTGAGGTGGATCCTTAAATGTGTCCTATCACATATAAGCAAACCACATGATGTGCGGCTCCAGAGGCAGGCTGCTGGGGTTGAGTCCCAGCCATGCCATCTGTCAGTGTGTGATGGAGGGCGAGTCACTTACCTGCTAGGCCTTATTTCTCTCCTCTGTAAAATAGAAGTAAGGGACAATACTATGTGTGCAATTGCTGTTCTTGAAAGACCATCTTCTCTGGGTGATATAGTGGGTATCTCAGAGAAACTAGGTAATTGTGAAGTCTTTTTTGTCAGTCCAAGAATTTTCTCTTTTTCAACTATTAATGGAAATAAATGGTTCTTGTTCATTGTAGGTATTGATGTCAAGAAAGGCAGAGGTCGCTATATTGATACCTGCATGGTCGTCTTTGCCCCCCGTTACCTGTTAGACAATAAATCATCTCACAAGCTCGCATTTGCACAAAGGGAGTTTGCCAGGGGACAGGTAAGGAGTTTGCTTTTGAAGAGTAACCTGTTTAAAAGCACAGTAAATTGTAATGCCATGACTTCTCTCCCATGAAGCCTGTTAAGGGAGTAAGTTGATCAGCTCCTGGCAGAGAGTAAGGCTCAGAGTAGTTACTCAGTAAATGTTGCATCTTACTGAATGACATACAGAATTGAACTACTTGTTGACTAAAGCCAGTGGTCCTGTGTTTTAGGGCGCAGCCAATCCTGAAGGGTACATTTCCACCCTTCCCGGCTCCAGCGTGGTGTTCCACTGGCCTCGCAATGACTACGATCAGCTATTATGTGTCAGATTGATGGATGTTCCCAATTGTATTTGGTCTGGGGGCTTTGAAGTCAACAAGAATAATTCCTTCCATATCAATATGAGGTAAGCTTGAGGCTCTAAATATAGATAGAAAGGAGCCTTGTTGGAGGTGCAGTAATATAAACAGCAAACTCTCCCTGCTCTTGCAAAGATATTTCTGGCTCAGACAGAGTTCTGAGTGAGTGTTTTGATGGAAAAAGTGAAAAAGGCTCTTGGCAGTTTTAACCATTCTGCATAGTGCTGTGGTCTGAGAGGCTGAGTCCAAGGAGTAACACTGAGCTTACATAACAGCTGGCTGCGGTTCCCAAAGTCCTGTCTGCCTTTAGACAGTGACACTGACTGTCTAAAAAACCACAGAGAGCTTTTTGTCTAGTCCTGTACATTTATATATGCTTTTCTCATTCAGTGCTGTTCCAGTAAATCGTCTGGCCTCCCAAGGCCAACCCAGGGACCCTCAGTTTCCTGTTAAGAAAATCAACCAAGTTCGGCTAGATAGCTCAGCGGACTAAAGCGCCTGCTTAGGCAGAGTGCAGTGGCTGGGGTGCAATCCTTGGTGTGCCATGCAGGCCCTGCCCCCCGGGTATGTGCTGAGATGGTGATTGAGACTGGGCAGAGTGGCGTGTGCCTCTAATCCCAGCATGTGGGAGGCTCAAAACAGGAGACTCACTATGAGTCCCATCTGTGTAATGAGACCTTGTAGACCCTGTACCAAATACATTTGAAAAAAAAGAAAAAAGAAAAGAAAAAAGGAAAAGAAAAGAAAAATCAACCAAAATATAGCTCAACTAGTCTAGGAAGAGTTCATTTTTTTCTTTCCTGCCTTTATCAAGTGCATTTTATTTTGTTTTGTTTTATTTTGGAATTGAGCTGAGGGTCTTTGAACAGAGCTAATCTCTGTTCCTTCTTAAAATTTGAAACAGGCTTTTGCTAAGTTGTACTTAATCACTTATTTTTGTTTTTGTTTTGAAGTAGGAGGATCTTGCTATGTTGTGTGGTTCCCCAGTTTGGCTTTAAGTTCCTGGGCTCAGGTAGTCTTCGTTCCTGCCTCAGCCTCCCAAATAGCTGAGTCTCTTGTACCTGGGTTAATAAAAGAAGAAAAAAAAGATATATATTCATTATATATTACAGATTTATATATAATTGTGTTAAAACACACAAAATAAAACTTGCCATCTGAACCATTTTTAAGCACGTGGTTAGTGTCTCAGTATTTTCACGTTGTTATGTGGTCTCCGGAGCACTTTTCCTTTTGCAGAACTGACGCTGCGAGTCCCCATTCCTCTGGTCCCTAGCACCTGGCAACCCCCACTGCACTTTGTGTCTGGAAATCTGACTGCTCTGATTACCTTTTGAAAGCGGAATCGTGCGGCATTTGCCTTCTCTGACTGGCTTATTTCACTTAGCATAGTATCGAATGTTGCATGTATAGGAGCATGTGTCAGGATTTCCTTCTTTTTAAAGCTAAAAATCCTCCATTGTCTGTCCATATTCTGTGTGTCAGCTCATTTACCGATGGACATTTTGTTGCTTTTTCCTTTGGTCATTGTATCTAATGCTGCAGTGACCCTGAGTATACCAATACCTGTTCAAAGGTGCTTTTAATTCTTTTGGAGATAGACCCAGAAATGGAGTTGTTGGGTTATGTAGTCATCCTAATTTTAATTTTTGAAAAATCACCACACTGATTTTCATAGTGTTTATAGCATCTTACTGTCCTATTAGCAGTATAACAGGGTTCCAGTTCCTCCATAGTCTCACCATTTACTGTTTTTTATTTCCTGTGTTTTTGATAGTAGCCACCTAAAAACAAGGGCATTTTCCTAAACAAATGTAGTGCTATTATTATATACTGAAGAGATTTAACATGTATGATGTTTTCCAATAATCAGTCTTCATAAACTGAATGATTAAAATCATTAGAGAAATGGCCATCAGAATGTAATGTGTTTGTGCCGTCAGTGTGACCGTGCGTCCACCTGGATGTAGGCGCGTGGTGCTGGACAGGGCCCACGCGGCAGTGGATTATGAGCAGTGTAGGAAGAACCGCTGCTCCTCTTGTCCTTTTAACGAAGCCTCTTTGTCCTTGTGCAGGGATACCCTGGGGAAGTGCTTCTTCCTTCGCGTGGAAATCACTCTCCGAGGAGCTACGTACAGGATCTCCTTTAGTGACACAGATCAGTTACCCCCTCCTTTCCGCATTGACAACTTTTCGAAGGTACCGGGTGGAGTTGAGAGGCAGTTGGGCTGCTTCACGTGTGTGGGGGGGGTGCATGCTGCCTTTAGGATAGCAGCAGTACGCTGAAAGGGACATTCTATTGCTCTCTATAGCTTGATAACCCTAGAAATCCTGAGCACCGGGAGCGGATTCTGCAGGCGTCTCAAGGAGAGTGCCGTGCTGGACATGATGCCTCCTGTTAGTCATTCCATAGGAACAGAGAAAGGGCTCAAACTGTCCAGTGACAATGGGAATGGGTAGCTGTGTTGCTTAGTTACAGAACTAAGCCACATTTTTATGACTCATCCAGGTAAAGCCAAAACGGAAATCATGAGAATTTCTGCATAAGAGCATGTCTTACAAGATGTGACTTTATGAAGCCAAATTCCAAAATCCTTCTTCACTTCTGTACTCAGTGTCATCACAGGTGGCTGGGTGGAAGGTGTACCACACTGGAAGGGGAGACTTGCTTCCCCCTTACATTCTGGCAAGGCTTCTTCAAGCTCTTTACTCACAAGGCGCTCACCTTGTGCTCTAGTCAGTGGGGCTTTCTGGAATCTGAGGTAGGATTAGGAGGATTTGAGGAACTGCGATGATGGGCCTCGCTGTGTGTAGAGTTCATTTAGGAGGGAGCTGGCGCTTAAGCCTTGGAAGCCCTGGCTCACTTTCCAGTCAAAGAAAGCCTTTTGTCCTCTGCTCCTATCCCTCTAGGTCCCTGTTGTCTTCACTCAGCATAGCGTGGCTGAACCCAGGCTCCGGACTGAAGTGAAGCCCATGATGTCACTGGATTATGCGTGGGACGAGCCCACCCTGCCTCCATTCATCACACTAACTGTTAAGGGGGCAGGCTCCTCGGAGATCAGCTGCAACATGAATGACTTCCAGGATAACCGACAGCTTTATTATGAAAATTTCATTTATATTGCTGCTACATATACATTCTCGGGGTAATTCTAGATGAAATTATTATTCTTATGAAACAGCAGAAGAGTCCCTATTAGCTGGCTTTAAGCTTTAAGCAGTTATTGTGTGAATAAACTGTGGCAGATTTCTTCATCCTTTAAGAAATGCAAGGCTGAGGAACTTGGTGGCCCTTAGCCCAAACCCTTGTCTTTGACTAGCGTAAAGTTACCCAAAGAGGCAAGACTCTTTTCTTTTAAATGACTTCCCCATTAAATCCTCCTTGGTGTTTAAGAATTTCTGCTATTAGATGTTATCCTTATATCTTAGTATTCCTCTTAAAAGTAATATTTTTATTTCTTAAACTTTCTCTTCATTAGTCTGTTTAGGCTCTTTCCTCTCTCACTATATATATTTTTTTCATCTTTTTGAGATAGGGGTTCACTATACAGCCCAGGCTGGCCTTAAACTCACTTTGTAGCCCAGACTGGCCTCAAACTTGTAGTCGTCCTCCTGCCTCAGTCTCCCAAGTCCTGGACTTGCAGGTGTGCGCCGTCACACCTGGCTTGCTCCTCATTTGAAGCTGGCTGATCTTCATAATTGTTCATCATGATGCTGATTCCTCTGTCTGCTTGAGAAAACTGCTTCATCAGAGGCATAAGGGTTTATCTTAATATTTTCTTGAAGCTAAGTATAAGCAGCGTAACTTCCCAGTAGTTCTAGTTGCTTTAGGATTACAATCTTCACAGCTGTTAGAATAGTTACATTTAGCCGAGGAGATAGCTCAGTAGAATAAGCACTTGCCTGGAAAGCTCAAGGGCCTGAGTTCAATCTCCGGTTCTGACGACAAAAAAAAAAAAAGAATAGTTACATTTAGAAAACTCAGTGACGAATATTGAGCCTATTCTTAATTCTGCTGTTAGATTGGTGCATAAGGAATTTTTAACCCTAGCCTTTGAAAAAATAGCCATTCTACTAACTTAAGAATACAGCTTTTAGTGTGCCAGAGTTCCAAGGCCACCCTTGAGTTTGTCTGTGAAGAAATGGGAAATAGTTGAATCTTTAAGATTTAAACAGGATATTGAAAGACACGTTTCTTTCCAAAATGTTCTGAATAATTTTGCATTCTGAATGAAGCTCTTTATTTGTCTTTTTGGCCCAACAATGATCTTCCCATCTTTTCATTACCCTTCTTATTTGCCTGGAGTTTGGATTTCACTAGCAGTTCAGTGGCACTTGATACATTCTTAATATTGTTTTCTACTGTCTCTACCTAGCTCCAAAACATCTTTATCACTCCCAAAAGAAATCTCAAATTAACCAGTTATTTCTAGTTCCATCTTTCTCCCAGACCTTGGCAACTGTTAACCTTACTTCTATAGTATGGATTTACCTGTTCTAGATATTTCATGTAAATGGAATCATGAATTATGTAAGTGACCTTTGGGGTCTGTTTTCTTTCACTTAGCATAGTTTCTGAAGTCCAGCTACACTATAGCATGTAGTAGTGCATCATTCTTTCTATTAAAAGTACTTAATACTTTATGGCCAAGTCATATTTTGTTGTATGTGTACAATGCTGTTTATCCATTCATCTGTTAGTAGATATTGTTTCCACATTAGTAACTGTAAGTAGTATTTTTTTGAACATGCCAGTGCATATATTTGAGTACTTACTTTCTGTTCTCTCATGTTAATTCCTAGGACTAGAATTGCTGGATTCTATAGCAGTTCTGTGTTTAAGGTTTTGAGGCCTTGGCGACTTTTCCTCAGGGGCTGACTCGTGGTGCTCTGTGCACCTGTGTGTAGGGATCCCGTCTCTACATGTTCTCTCCATCACCGGCAACACCAGTTACTTTTTATTTTCCGCGTTTTACTTGGTGTGATCAGCTCGTTGTGGTCTTGATTTACATTTGGTTTCTTTTGGATTACTATGTATTATTGTACATTTGCTAATAACTAATGACGTTGCTCATCTTTTCCTTGGTGCATTAGCCAGTTGTGTATCTCCTTTGGAGGAATGTTGAATCATCTTCTTTGCTTAGCAGATTGTATAATTTGCCTTTTTTATTGTTGAATTGTAAGAGATCTTTATATATTCTGATACCGATTCCTGATCAGATACATGATTTGGAGATTCTCCCATTCTGTGAGTTGTCTTTTTCCTTTTTGACAGTGTCCTTTGCTGGTTTGTTCTCTGAGATAGGTTCTCTCTAGACCAGAGTAGCCTTGGACTCACCTTATGGCTCAGGCTTGTTGATAGTATCCTTCAGAGAAGTACATTTTTCTAGTTTGATGACATCTTTTCTTTTTTGATACTTACATTTTTATGTCATGGAGACTAATTTTTAATTTTGGATTTATTTATATCTTTTGAGATAGTAGCCAAACAATATAAATAAATCCCCACCCAAACACTGTGATGTGTGGCTAGACTGCCTGATTCCCTGAAGGTCAGGTGTTTAAAGCCAGAGTGGAATGCGTAGGGCTGAGGAGTAGCAGCCTGGACTGCACTTCATCCTGAGGAACGTGTGATTTCTTGCCATCTGGGGGATGCGGTGATGCTGGTCTGCCCGGCAGGGTGCAGCTCACTGTTGATCCCGTGGCATGCCTGCCTCAGGTTTTGTTTTTATCTCCTTCATTTTTTACCCACCTCTGATCATCCTTTTATGTCTGATTTTTATTTATTTTTTTATTTATTGCGAAACCCGGAACTGAACTCAGGCCCTTGTGCTTGCCAGGCAAGTGCTTATTCTACTGAGCCATCTCCCCGTCCCCTATGTCTGAATTTTAAGGCATACAATTATCAAGAGAAGGAAAAGTCCACATATGTTTTCTTAGAATGAATCTTTGACTCACGCAGGAAAAAAATACAATCCTACCTTTGTATTTCTCTCAAGGCAGACTTTCTCTTTTGTACTTTAAGAAATGTTCTTCTTGAGTAGAGATTTCATGCATTTGTGTATGAATACTTGAGTGTGTGTGCTATGCACGCATTGTATACACTCATTTATTTATCCTAGTTTGCAGGAGGGATCAGGAAGACCCGTGACCTCCCACAAGGCTGTTACCTGTGCAGAACTTGTCTTGGATGTCTCACCAAAGACACAGCGTGTCATTTTAAAGAAGAAGGTAAGAGCTTAGAAAGTAGAAGTTTAAGGATTTATATTATGAAGGGTGCTTGGGATCACCTGGTTCAGATGTGTGTTTGACAAAAGAGAAATGACGCCTTGGGTCCATTGTGGTGCTGGAGGTGTGCACGGGAGTCTCGAAGGCCGCAGTTAAGCGTGCTGTGCTGATCGCTGCCATGAGGCCTGCTGTTTCCGTTTGTCTATCCGTCCGTCCTTCCTTCCTTCCTTCGTATTGGGAATTAAACTCAGGCCCTTGCGCTTGCCAGGTAGACCCGTGTGCACTGAGCTACCTCACAGCCCGTTTTTCTTTAGACAAGGTATCACTATGTAATTCAAACTAGGCTTGAACCCACTGTGTGGCCCAGGGTGCCTTGAATTTGTGTCAGGGCACTTCTTATTTATTGTCCATGTTCTTTTGGAGAACTTAATCCTCAAATTTTTAATTTCTGTTTTTCACTGCTTTATTTTTCTATTGTAATACTTTCCCAATCTTTTTCTTCAACTGTAGCTTTTTAAAGTCACATTGAAAAATAGCCCCTTATACTTGCTGCTAAGTCAGCATAAAAACAGATAGACATGTTTTCTTTCCAAAAGAGTTTAGAGAAATGTTTTTATTAGTGGACTAGATTTAGATAGAGAGGCAGTAAAATTTGGCCAGAAATACTAGAAACAGTAGAAAGGCTGATGATAAATTGTTGAATTTAAAGGATGACAGAATTTAGAGAGCACAGAGCCACAGAAGCTGCTGTCAGGGGAGGGGAACAACAGGTATAAGCACACATTTTTTTGTTTGTGAATACTTGCATGTGTACACTGTGTGTATACTTCAAAATACATTGACCTGTGCAGTGTCTCCTCAGGGTTGTAATTTATGTCTCATAATTCCAGATGAGCTCCAACAGACAGTGTCTGTTGAAAGTAGTATTTCAAGCAGTGGCTACGCAGTATGTTCTTGATTTGTTTGGCTTTGAAGATATGAGGCTCTGGATAAGTTTTTCATTGGCAGGAGCCAGCATAACCCTTACCCCACAACTTACACAGCCCCCGTGGACTTGTGACTTCCTTAGCCTCACCTGAAGGTTTTGGGACTCAGTTGTTAGGGAAGACAGGACAGGAACTGGAAGGAGGGGAGTGCATCTTAGCTTTTAAGTGGAAAACTTTGGTAGTTTCCAGCTTATAATGGGCCCATGCGCAGGAACAGGCAGTGGAGGAGTCTGTAGGAAGATTTGGCCTCACCTGGGGATCTGTGCTCTTGATTAACCATCTGTCACATCTGCGGGCTACTGGAGTGGCTTCCGGTGTAGGTTGGGTATTGTGCATGTTTTTTTCTCGCACTGTGAACAGAGAGGCAGGCACGTGGAGACAAGAGATGGAAAAGTGCGGCCCAGCACCATCTCTTGGTAGACACAGGAGTCAAGAGCGCCCAATGGAAGGAGCATTGTGCCTTTCTAGATTGTGTTCTGACACAGCAGGGTGGTGGGTTTTTTTTTTTGTTGTTGTTTTGTTTTTTGTTTTTTGTTTTTTTGAGACGGTGTCTCCATTCATAGTCCAGAATGGCCTTGAATTCACTGTAAAGCTCAGACTGGCCTTGAACTTGTGGTCATCCTCCTCTTACATTGGCCTCCTATGTGCTAGGATTACAGGCCTTTGCCACCATGCCCAGCTCTTAGCCAGTAAAAAAACAGATGATATCAGCCGGGTTTAGTGGTTACTGCCTATAATCCTGATTACACAGAGGCTGAGGCAAGAGGACTACAAATTCAAGGCCAGCCTGTGCCACTCTGTGAGACCCTGCCTTAAAAAAATCAAAGGGAGGGAGGAGGACGGTAGCTCTCTAGCATGCACAAGGCCCTGGATTCCATCCCTAGCCCCCAGGAAGAGGGGTGGCAGTGCTCTGGTGTTTCCTGCCCCTCTCTGAGCTCGTTTCCTGCTGACCTCCCGAATGTATTGGGAGGACTAAGATGATGTGTGCAGGCTGAGAGCTCCACAGGGGGTTGTCCAGGTCGTGCCCCTGCCAGGAGTGTGCCGAGCAGCCTGTATTGAGCACTGTGAAGAGCTGGATTTCCTCTGACAGGAGCTCTCGCATTGGGCGACCTGTGTGAGCTTGCGCTGTGCAGAAGCTGCAGCGGAGCCCCGGAGCTGGCATTCTGACCCAGGTGCTCACACTGCTCACTTCGGTGGTCTCTGCTTTGTAGAGCGTAGAAGGCTGTGTGTCCTCCCAGAACACGAGGAGCGTGGGACTGAGTTGTGGGGCCCAGACTTGTCTGCTGCCATGCCGGGGCACCTCCCCGGTGGCAGCGTGTGGCCCAATGGCTCTGGGTGGAGGAGAGGTGTCCCTGAGGGGGCTTGTGCTAGGAGGGCAGCACAGCAGAGCGGAGGAGGTACAGCCTGTGGAATTGGGCTGTGGAGGTGGAGCTCTCGGCCCCAGCGCCTCCTGGTGCTGTGACACGGGAAGTTCCCTCATCTCACTGGGCCTTGACTTCTGCGTCTGTAGGTAGGCACTGTAGCAGCAGATACCCCGCTGGGTCGTTGTCGGGGTTGAATGAGTTAGTATGTGTAAATTCCTTGGACCAATACCTGGCACATAATATATTTTTAATAAGTATTATTATTGCTTCTAGAATATAATGAATTATGTCAACTTCTGTGACTGATCTGGAAGCCTAAGTGCTGTTTGCAATATTCCCAAGGAGAAAATATACCTAAAATGAGCACCAGTCAAACTAGTATAACCTTTGACTATAACCAGTTTAACATTTGCATATAATCAACTTGTAAAACCTGGACACAGTCACTGGAAGATGCTTCGTTTCTCAGCACTGTGGAGGGCTGGATCCCTGGGAAATCCTGGTGTGCAGGTTCCAAGGGTGACTGGCCCCCACATTCCGAGCATGTTGCACCCTTCTTACGTAAGTGGGGCCTTCTCTAGGTGAGGGCACCCGAGGGTCCCCAGCTGGAAGAACAGCGAGCATGGCAGTGGGGCTGTAGAGGAGGCTGCCCAGCCATTTGTTTTTAATTTTTATGCAAGTTAAAAATACTAGGCATAGGGGCCGGGGAGATGGCTCAGTGGAATAAGCACTTCCCTGGCAAGTGCAAGGGCCTGAGTTCAATTCCTGGTTCTGCAAAAAAAACCAAACCAAACCAAAAAATACTAGGTGTATAACAAGGAACACAATTTTAAAAATTATTAGTTCAGTTGGGTTGTCTGTCTCAGGAGTTCAGCATATTTCGTCCACTGTGCAGCTACCAGTCAACAGCAGTGTGCACTTGAGATGAACCTTGCAGGATGTAGAAAGGTGTGAACACAGCTCCTGCCCAAGCGCTCGCTCAGCCCGCAGAGGAAGCTCTTGCAGCAGGCGCCAGCCGAGCCGCACAGGGTGGCTCTTCTTATCTTGTGTGGATCTGCTTAACAGGAGCCCGGCAAGCGTTCGCAGCTGTGGAGGATGACAGGAACAGGAATGCTGGCCCACGAGGGCTCTGCGGTGCCTCACAACCCCAATAAGCCCCCGGCCACCCGCTCCACCGAGGGCTCTGCCATCCTGGACATTGCTGGTCTTGCTGCAGTGACTGACAACAGGTACTTTTCTAGATAATTTTGTTTTTGTTTTTTTGTTTCTGAGACAGGGTCTCACTGTGTAGCCTAGGCTGACCTCAGACTCATGGAGATCTTCCTGCTTTAGCCTTTTGAATGCTAGAATTGTCAGCATCTGCCACCATGCCTTGCTCAAGAATTGTTATACTCATAAGATTGATTGATTAATTGATTAACTGATTGATTTATAAGGATTAAACTTGTACAGAGCGGGAATTTTATCACTGAGCTGCATTCCCAACCTGTTTTTATTTTTGTTTTTTAAATTTTGTGACAGGGCCTCACTAAGTTACAGAAGCTGGCCTCAAATTTGCATCCTTCTGCCTTAGCCTGTCAACTAACAGGGATGGTAGGCATGTGCCACCATGCCCAGCACATTTATAGTTTTATATTTATATTTTTCAATGTCAAAGCCTGTTAAATTCCCAAATATGAGTGGTGGACATTTCATTTAATTTTGTGAAGTAGTTATGACAGTATCTATACAGATGTTAAGAAACATCAATTAATACAAAGGGTCTTATGAAAAGTATTTTTTTTACCCAAATTTCCAGTCCATCCTTTCTCCCTAGAAGTAAAATTAGTTTTTAAAAAACTTTTTCTGAAAAGTTAGCAAGAGACTATTTAAGCAGCTTTTGATGAATAATCTGTAAATTTATATCAGCTTGCTCAGTTTAAACAAGTTATTTTATTTGCCTGTCCCTTAATTTCTCCATAAAATAAGTATACTTCTTTTCAGTTTATACCTTATTTACTTCCAGAAAGAACTGGAAGTTAAAACACAAAATAAAAATAGTTAGAAATAAAACAGAAAAAAACATTTGAGTTTGCCAAAAAAAAAAAATTAATGTACACACATTTCAAGGATAGAAAGACTTGTATAAATATACTAATACTGAATGTATTGAGATAGCATGACATTAATACAAGTTACCTTTGGCCTCTACAATGATAAGAGGTGCTCAAAATGGTGACCACTGGCTTCCAGTTTATTATTGGCACAGCAAACTGCTGCTTGGTAACCTTGGTTGTTGAGATGCTGCACGCGCATTTTCAGTTCTTCTCTGAGGGCAGTGTGGTGGGTTTTCTGTGGCATACACATCCTCTGGGGCCTACTTTATGAGGGCCCAATGGGAAAGCATCATACTGTTTTTCTTTTCCTCAAGCGTGTGCGCACTCACTCTGGCGTCCCGTGTGTGTGGCAGATCACGGTTCCTATGCTGTATGGTGCTGGCACTGTGAGAATGAAGGAATCTGCTGTACTCACCTTGAAGGGCACGTCACTTCCTGTCTCCTTGGTTGTTTTCTCTTTTTTCTTCCTCTTTCCTCCTTCAGTGATTCCTAGCTCTCCACACCAGTGAAGCTAACTGTGCATTAGAGTTTTAGGGTAGAGGATTCAGAAAAAGAAGAGCAAACCTTGACCCTCACAGTTGCTTCATGCCTAAGACTATAGACCTGGCGGGCTCACTGCGTTTCTGTTTGTCTAGATATGAGCCGCTGATGCTGAGAAAGCCCGACCGCAGGCGGAGCACGACCCAGACATGGAGTTTCCGAGAAGGAAAACTGACCTGTGGCTTGCATGGGCTGGTTGTCCAGGTTGGTAACTTGTGACATCTGCAGCTGCAGCATGCAGCGATCAAGGCTTCTTTGAAGCAAGACCTTGACTGAGCTAGAAGTGATAAATTGTTAAATGGAAGAAAAACTTGGTAAAACTCTTGAAATACAGACATAGGCAAGGACTTTCTGACCAGAGCCCCAGTTGTACAAGAAATAACACCAAGAATCAAATAGGATTTTATCAAATTTAAAAAACTGCTGCACAGAAAAGGAAACAACCAATGGAGTGAAGAAACAACCTACAGAATGGGGGAAAAATATTCCCAGCCTCTCTGATAGAGGAGTCACGTTTAGAATACGGAAAAAAAAAAAAAAAAAAATAGACCCCCTAGATGATCCATCCAATCACAAAATGGGCACTTGAAATGAATAGAAATTTCTTGAAAGAAATAGTTTGAGCAGGTGTGGGGGTGCTTGTCTATAACCCCTGGGCTTGGGAGGTTGAGGCAGGAGGATCACTGCAAACTGGAGGCTAGACCTGGCTCCATAGGGAGATAGTAAGTTCAAGGCCAGCCTGAATTACATAGTGAGACCCTGTCTCAGAAACAAAAAACCAACCACATAAAAACCAGGCTAAAACAGCAGTCATCAAAGATCCAAAGAACAACATGCTGGTGAGGTTGGGGGTGGATAAAAGAACCCTTCTACATTGCTGGTGAGGATGTAAACTATTACACTTGGGAAATTAGTGTTATGATTCATGAAAAATCTAAAAATGGGAATTCCCTGTGACCCAGTGATACCTCTTCCGGGATTCTTCTCGAAAGAGCTAAAGTCATCGTACTATCTAATGCAGGCATTCCATGCTTATACCAATTTGCAATAGCTAAGTCACAGAAATAGTTTATATGCTCATCAGCTGATGAGTGGATAAAGTACATTTGGTGTATATACATGATGGAGAGCTAGTCAGCCATAAAGAAAGATGAACTTGAGTCATTTGTAAGAAAATGGATGCATCTTGAGACCATAATGCTAGGTGACATTAGAGGTTAAATACTGCATGGTTTCTTGAATATGAGAAACCCAGAATGTAAATAAAGAGCCAAACAAGAGAAATAGAAGAGACCATGCTAAGAAATAGGAGTAGAGGGCTGGCCAAGTAGCTTAGCAGATTACAGTGCCTACTTAGGCAGATGCAGGGGCTAGGGCTTTGATCCCCTGGGGTGCTGTGCTGGTGTTGTGGCTCACGCCCGTAATCCCAGCACTTGGGAGGCTAGAAAACAGGAAGGATCACTACGAGTCCGATCTGTATAGTGAGACCCTGTATACCGTGTACTAAATGCATACATTAAAAAAAAAAAAAAAAGAAAAGAAAAATAGGAGTAGACACTATGCAGACTGGGAGAGGACCTGGGGAAGAGGGAGAGGAGAGAGTGGAGAGGCCAGAGGGAGCTGATGTGACCACTGGGTGATGTGTGTGCGTCAGTTCCCAACCTGCACATCATCGCTATGTATGGCAAATATACACTGTGAAACTGAAAATAATGATAATATAAAATACTGAGGCTGATGTCCTAAGGAAATATTTATTGCTGACAAGATTAAGCAAAAATACTCTTAAAGGGAAAAAAATGATCAAGTAGTACATACTTTGTCATTGCATTTTTGCTTCTAGACTGTCAAGAAACGTGTTGTGCACTTGCAGGACAAGTGTTCATGAAGGTGGTGCACAGCACAGGTGTTAGGATTGGGACCTTTGGGTATGGGGTGCTTTTTTTGTTGGTTCATCTGGTTTTCTCTGATGACATAAATTGCCTGTGTAATTTTTAAAAGAAGGAAAGAGAAATATCTACTAACTGCTGGACACTGAGTTAGATGGTTAGTTTAGACCCAAGATGTTAATGTTAGAGTCCTCTATAATGCGCTGTAGGAGATGGGGCGCATTCACGGCCTCTGCGTGCTCTTGATTCTGTTTATTTCTGAATTCTTAGTGGTACACAAATAAGTATTTAATTGTAGCAAATGTCAGAATCAAAATTGCTAGACAGTTTGCTCTGTTTTCAACTCCGCCAGTCTATTCATACTAAACTCCCAGGTACTTTATAAGCAAATAACTTTTTGGAAAATCACCCAAAGTTTAGGTATTTCTGTCCTTTCTAGTATCAGGCCTGGAATGAGAGAGACTGTGCATTGAGATGAACACACAGAGGGGACCAGGAGGTTTAAGAGTATAGCAGAAAACGCATGTGACTGTGTGCCCTTCTGCCTCAGCCTAAGGTTTTCCCTAAAAAATAAAAACTTGAACATCAGGCCCTTGCTGCAGAACAGTTAGTGTGTTTGTCCCTGGTGGAAGTCAGGCTGTCCTTCCCTATAGGGTAATTGTAGTACAAGCCTCTGACTGCTATTTGGTGAGATTTATTTTCTTTATCTACATTGCCCTGAGCTTTTTTCATCAAAGACAAGCTGCTTACTTATAGGAAAGCACACATCTGGAATGGATTTGTGATTTTCAATTAGCAATACAGTTGCTAGAGGCAAAAGAGGGCTTGTCATAATTGGTGGGTTCCGGGTCTGACCCTGACTTTACTTCTAGTTTATTTCCAAAGCCCATGTAATTCCACTTCTCTTGGAGTATTTTCCTTCTCCCAAATCCCTTTCTGTTTTATTTTTTAGTTTATTTCATTATTTCTTTCCTTGTGAATGACCCCATAATAACAGTATTCAGCAGAGCAGATTGTGTTTTGGTTAGGGAAATGAGCTTGTTTCAGGCTTGCTATGCTGCGTGAAGTAATTGAAGGCATTAAGGTATGTCCTGACACTGCTTCCTTTGGTTGCGTGTGCACTTTCTAAACTTACAACAGTCATAAAGAGCTTCGCCCGCACTGAAACCTGTTGTACAACCCCGCTCAGGGTTTCCTTTTCTTTATTCAATGTTTAAGAATCAACAAAGCGTTCAGATGTTCTTTGCGCTTGTCCTCTCTGGGCCTGAACACTCCCACAGGCCTTGTCCTAGAGACAAGGCTTCATGTGGAGCCTACAGGGAGAATGCGCTTTTCTCCAAGGGCTGGCATCTGGCACTCTGCCCAGCACTGTGTTCCGTTTTAGAGCAGGCACCAACTTTGGGATATTTGGCTTGGTTTTTCAGTCAATGACCTGGTAGGGGAGGTTTTCAACTCTAGAATTTTCTTATTAGAAATTTGAATAATAGTAATGTTTTATTTTGAGAATATTTCAGGTATTTAAAGGAATCCTAATGAGGGTACTCAGAAACAAAGCTTCCTTTGGCTACTCTTAAAAGTATTTTTTTTTTTTTTTTATGACCAGGTGTTATTACATGACCAAATAAAACCAAAATACTTTACTCACAGAATTGTCTCTTACTATAGGTATTTATAATCCCCAAATTCATGTATTTTATTTATATAATTGTACTATTTTTTATCATCTGTAAAGCTGAACAAAAAAAAGATGTTTTTCTGTAGGTTGATCATGAGTCTTCAAAAGAGAATTTAAGTTTAGTAAACTATTCTAGGTGGTGTTATCAAAGTTGCTTTCTTTGCTTTTTCTTATGTCTTTACTCCAATGTGTTTTAGGCCAAAGGAGGACTTTCTGGTTTGTTCGATGGAGCTGAAGTTGTTCTTGGTCCTGACACATCAATGGAGCTTTTGGGGCCAGTTCCACCTGAGCAGCAATTTATTAACCAGAAAATGCGGCCTGGCTCTGGAATGCTGTCCATCAGAGTCATCCCGGATGGGCCCACGAGAGCACTGCAGGTGAGCCGGCACCGGCGCGCCTCTCCATCCCTCCCAGGCCCCGCGATTAGCCCGTCGTAGAGGTATGTGCTCCTGGATTTGGAGGTCAGTGAGCTTCCTCTGAGAAAGAGTGCTTAAGCCAAGCACGAAAGTTCACTGAGGAGGCTTAACCAAACAGAGAGGGAAAGGTAGGGGGCTTTGCTTCAGTAATGAGCATGTTCAGTCAGCAGTTACTTGGCAAGCAGTTATAGAGTCAGGCACAGAGTTCTAGGTGCCAAGCAAATGCCAGTGAACAGATAGACAAAATTTTCTACCTTCTTAGAGTTGATACTCTTGAGGGAAATGGACAGTGAATGAGAGATATAATAAGTGAATTTTATAGTATTTAGGAAGTTGGTTAGTGAAGGCTTGCAGGTCAGAGAGAGATTCCCCAGCCCTGTTGGCATATAACATTAGTACTAAATTATGACGGTAAAAGAATAAGCGGGGCCAGATTATTAAAAGCCCAAGACGTATACATTGTACCGTAAAGCATAGGCCATGTGCAATGCTGTGGAGCCTGGCATGATCAGGACTTTTGTTACTGCACTCTGGCTGCACGGTAGACAATTGGAGTGGAGCAGAAGTGGAGGTAACAAAGAACAGTTCGGCGATTCTTGCAGTGATGAGAGATGATGGTGACTGGATGAGAAAAAGGTGGCAATGTGGCATGAGGAAAGGGAGCAACCTGGGAAGGAGGCTCATTTCAGAGTGGCCTGAGCTGGATGCAGCGGGCGTGGGGATGGTGGAGAGGGAGGATTGAAGGCTGGCCTCCCAGACTCCACCATGGGCAGCGAGAAGGGCAGTCTAGGTCTCAGGGAGATGAACATAGGGAAGCCTCATGGGGAAGCGAGGAGTCGGGTTGGGGACTTTCTGAGTTAAGTTACTCTATGATGAAGATGCCCCACAGTAAATAGGGAACCTAAGTGCAAAGAAGAGATGTGGCTTAATCAGTCAGAGCATCAAGAATGTAGTAGTGCGTTCTCTGAATACATCACAGTCCATAAAGCCTCTTTAAAAAGCTATCTGTGCTAATGGCAAAAAAATGAATGCACCCCGTACTGCATGTTGTGCTGGCCCTGCGGACCCGCCCCCAGGCGTGCTGAGCCGCCTACCAAGTTCCGGCGTGGCGATGCACGCCTGTAATCCCAGTGCTGGGGAGGCTGAAAACAGGAGGATCACTGAGTCCAGGCTTTGTAGTGAGACCCTGTACCAAATACATATTTAAAAGAAAAAAAAAAAGAACGCAGTTAGTGTGCGTTTTGTGTGCTTTAACTTGAGATATAATTGTAGGTCACCAGGAGATGAGCTTAAGCTATAATTCTCACCCTGTGTGAGACTCTCCAGGTCTGCAGTGGAAGTTTGCTGGGTAGGCTTAGAACCACATATATGTCATTACATAAATCTTACCATAGTGCTTTGGAAACACTGACTTCTGTAAGGTTTCTGGACAAATAGTGCGGAGGTTTTCTTGTGTGTGTATGTGACTATGGATTGAACCCAAGACCTCATGTATATTGGGCAAGTACCTTAAACTGAGCTACATCCCATCCACTTTTTAAATTTTATTTTGAGATAGCATCTTGCTGAGTTTCTCAGATTGACCTTGAACTTGCAACCCTCCTCCCTCAGCCTCCCGAGTAGCTGGGATTCCAGTTGTATGTGCCCAGCCATGTGATGACTTTTGACCTACACAGTTGGCATGGGTTAGAATGGATTTCAGTGTGCATGTGTGCGTCCTCTTTATGTGGTGTTTTGACTTCAGATAACGGATTTCTGCCAGAGGAAAAGTGATCGTTCATCATATGAAGTGGATGAACCTCCTGTTACTGAGCAAGAACTGCAGAAATTAAGGAATCCGGATACAGAGCAGGAATTGGAAGTAAGTTTTAATGTTGGTATTTATTTCCTTGATTATCACTTTTTTGAGAATTTTGCTCTGTGGTCTTCTGTTTTCTTTCTGAAATTCTAATGATGGGTTTTGATTGACTGTGTTTACTGTTATTATAATATAAATATGTGACTGTGTTATGTAAGTGATAGCTAAAGTTTATGTGGAACCAAAGTGCAACAAATGTTGCTCCTATAAGGTGACAAAAAGAGACGCAAGCTAGACAACTTGAATTTAACTAGGAGTTAAAGAATAAGTGCTTAGTTTCTTTCTTGTTGCTAGGACAAAACATCCAACACTCACAAAGTTAAAGGAGGAAAAGTTTATTTGAGTTCATAGTTTGTAGAGGTTTCAGTCCAAAGTCAACTGGTTCCAAGGCAGAGCGGCACACAGAGGGGCAGGCAGGGGAGCAGTCCATGGCATGGCAGGCAGGAGGCAGCGGGGCTGCCTTCCTTTTTCCCTGCAAGCCTACTGTGGTACCACTGGCACCCACGGTGGGCCTCACCTCTTCAGTAAGTCTGTCGCTCAGAACTGTGCTGAACCGATCAGTGCACACTCATCCAGTATCCTCCCACCTACCTGCCGTCTAGTATCACCCATGACCCAGCCATTCTCCGAAGCTGCACCTACGAGTGCATGAGGCTTTGTGGGCACAGCTGGCTATAAGCCACAGCAATAAGAAAACTAGGCTTTTTATTTTGTTCCAGGTACCTCTACTATTTTTTTCTTCCCTTTTCATTTTTTGGCATTGAATTATTAAAATATAATATTTTGGATAATGAGAAATTTATAAAAGAAGACAAGAACTTGAAAAGGCACATTTACTTGGTACTTATTTAATGATTTTTTAAAAATCAAATGCCTATGTGTGAAGCACTCTGTCAGGTATTGTGGAAGTACCTTGAACACCCCACTACAAGCTTGTAGCCCAGATAGGGAGAAAGATTCCCCACCAGTTATGTTCCTGTGGTGCAGGTTGTCCACAGTTCTCTGCTAGAGTTATCAGCATGCACTCTGGAATTCTTGTGGAGCGGAGTAAACCAAGAAAGCAAAGGTTCCTGGGAGGTGATGGCATTGGAGCCACAAGGCTGATAGCGGGACTCTCTTCAGTCATTTTCTTCCGCTTGGAGTCAGGAGTAGAGGGACTTCGAGCTCTTTGCTTCCTTGTACTCCCAAGAATTATATTTCAAACAATCAGTGGGCTATGTTTTGATTCCCTTTTAGGTGCTTGTGAGGCTAGAAGGTGGAATTGGTGTGTCCTTAATTAATAAAGTCCCAGAAGAACTGGTTTTTGCAAGTCTTACAGGGATCAATGTCCACTACACACAACTGGCAACCAGTCACATGCTTGAACTCAGCATACAGGATGTACAGGTAAGGGAGGAAGTTCAGGGTTGATATCTCCTATTTTCTTGCTGAACACCCAAACAGATTTAATGTTTGGTGTTCTAATAATAATTTATTCTTTTGGAAGATATACCATGTGATGTTCAAAAAGTCATCCTATGAAATGAGGTGTGTCTGCCTTTATCTCATTAACTATTCTCTCCAGTATAATTCTGAATATAGTAGTTGGTGCATGAATCACACAGGTAACTCGGTCAAGGCACACAGAGGTAGGTGACCCATGACCTTCTGTCTTGCTATAGAAAAAGGAACAGAAAATGCAGAGCCCTGATGAGTACGTGACTTGGGAAAAAAGCAGGACCAAGAGTCCAGAGAGATCAAGGCAGCTAACTGTGTAGGACAATATACCTGAGAGGAGAGAGATGGAGAAAGAAGATCCCATCGAGGGACCTATGGAGGGCCCCCCTTGCTTCTTTGCTAAGATTGTTGATCCAGATAAGGCACCTATGCATCTGAAAGGATCAGCAGGCGCAGAGCCTGCTGCTCACACAAGGCTGGGACCTGTGCTTGTTTCCCTCAGGCAGACTAAGATTTACAGGGACCCCGAGAAGACTCTTGCCTCCATTGTGAGTAAGGCGTAGACTGCTCTGGTTTTGCCAGGTGAATCAGAAAAGGGAGTACCTGAAAGGGTCTGCTATTTCCAAATGAATTAATTCTATCCCTTCTCAAAGCTCAGGATGTATTGCAGTACAAAATACCCAGCACCCAAAAGGGTAAAGTTCATACACTGACATCCTGTCAGAAATTATCAGTATGTATAGGAACCAGAAAGCATACTCTGTGGTGAGGAGACCGAGGTGTCAGGATTTCAAAAGACACTAAGACAGTTAACATGGATGAAATTCCATGTGTGCAAAAGTTAAGCAGAGGTCTGGAAAGGATAAAAACATGCAGACTTCTGGAGATTCAAATAAAATGAAAATTGCCCTGGATGGGATGTAATACATAGCTTTGAAGGAAACGACAGTTGGCCTTCCACATTCCTGGGTGCCACATTTGAGAGTTCAAACAACCTCCCCTCAAGACTATTTTAGAAAAGAGTGAGTTCATAAAGACCTTTTCCATGTTATTATTTCTTGAACAATGCGATATAACAACTAAGTGGTGTTAGAAGTTATATAGAGATAATTTAAGTATTTGGGGGGCTATGTGTAGATTATATACAAGTACTACATCATATTATATATAAGAGAGTAGAATGTCTCTGTTTTAGTATGTATAGGAAGTTCTAGAACCCATCCTCTGCTGCTATTGAGGAAACCTAATGTCCAGGAAGATCATAATCAAATTACTCAAGCAAGTGATAAGGCAGCTAGAGGGGAAAAAAAGACATGTTATGTAGAGAGCAGTGAAGAAAAGGTGATGACAGATTTCGTGTTGAGGACAATGCCAAGGGCAGATAGGGAGCGCCCGCTTTAATGTTCTCAGAACTGGGGGAAGCTGCCATTCTGGAATCGTGCACAGCGTGCTCTCTGACCACATGGAAGTAGAGTAGAGAGAAAAATAAAAGGAAGGTGGTTGGAAAAATCTCCGAACATTTGGACACTAGCATACTTTTAAATAACTCAAAGATCAAAGAGCGAATCAAAACAGAATTAGACATTGTGTTAAATGAAAACACAGCACCTCAAGTGTGTGGAATGCACAAGGGCAATTTGGAGGGGAATCTATTGCACTGGATACTCCATTAGAGAGGAAGGGTCTCTTTAGGAAATTTTAAAAAGAAGAGATGAAGCCCAGAAGAGAAGAAATTGAAAAAATTGAAAAGACCACAACAGAGATCAATGAGCTAGATAGAGAAAAACCAGTGAAATCCAAAGTTGATTCTTCAAGAAGATAGAGAAAATTAATGAGCCTGTACCAAACTGTTCTCATCAGGAGAAAAAGAACAAACGGATGCGTGCATGATGCCAGTGGCAGGCCTAGCTCCTCCTCCTCCTCCCTAAACGTGTTACGTACTTCCAGCCAGATCGGCAGTGCCGAAACCTTTTCAGAACCGTTTTTTCTTTTATTTTGAACCACAAATAGCAAACAGTTTAGGCTAATCACATCGTATTGTTGAGGACAGATAGGAGCTGAGTGTCTTATTGCTGTTGTCCTTTGTGCTGAGTATTTTAACTTTATAGAGAATATTCATTTGCTAGTTCTTTGTAGTTTCTTTAACTTTATATTTTAATTAAATTTTAAGCTATTCACCTCTTGGTTTGATGTGCTGCCAGTAATAGATGATGAATAGATTTGAAGGCTTACTGTTGTGGCAGTGCTACGAGAAAGAACTTTTTAAAAATAGAAAGCCAGGCATGGTGGTGCACACCTGTAATCCCAGCACTTGGTAGGCTGGGGCAAGCCAATCACTGCTAGCTGGAGCCCAAGCTGGGCTACATAGTGAGACACTGTCTCAAATAGACAGACAGACAAACAGGAAAACCTAGGTCCCATTCCTAGGGAAAACTGGCACTGAGTAGGAGTATAGAGCAAGTACTAATCCTCAGTCTACCTTGAACAGTGTGAGTATGCTCTATCTGAAATGTTTGGGACATTGTAGATTTTGAATTTTTTAAATTTTATTTTTGGAATATATATATATATATATATATATATATATATATATATA
>NDGN011482553.1:0-11558 GCA_002564285.1 Tympanoctomys barrerae
AATTAACCACTAAGAAGAATGTATGCAGAGTGTTAATTATTGAATCTGTCTTAGCAATTTGATATGAAACTGTCTAATTACTATTTGTTTATCAATAAAATTCTGAAAAAAAATACTAATGCTCATGATGGTCAGAGCTGGACCACCGGGAAACACTCTTGAGAAATGACAATGCCCTTTTAAAATTAAGGCTTTCTTCATGATGACACTTGCTGCGGCCCTGAAACAAATGGTTACATTATTCACTGAAAATATTCTAACATTATGTGGAGATTGTTATTCCAAGGAAAGTAGCTATTGCTTCTCATTGTGCCTGTGAATGCGATTATAGACTTAATTGCTTTAAACACAAGAAATATCTGATAAGTGTTAGGTTATTTCCCTGGAAATATGTCGTATTTTACATATTCTTAAAATGAATTTAGCTGCATGGAATTTATTAATGGTAGTATCAATATATGAATTGTCAAGTAAATGCATCTGGATAAAAATAATAACAGTTAAGTAAGCTGTTCCTCATTAACTAAACAGGAAGAAGAAAAAAATAAATCTGCTGTTAGAAACACTCAGCAGAAATATTTCAGTGGAATTAAATGAGACTGGGGAGAATTTTCTGTAAAGAAAATCAACCTATTACATCTAGCTGCATAAATAATTTTCAGGGTTGAATAGCAGATGTATGGAATAGGATTGCTCATTCCAGTTGAATGCAGTGAGTCCTTCAACATATTCTGGCAAGCAATTATATGTGAAAGTGCAGTTGGTGACACAAAACTTCCTGTCTGGATATATTTTAGGTGAAAATAAAATGCATGAGTATGTTTCAAGGTACGTGTAAATTGAAAGCTCTTTTTTAAGTTTACTAGTACAACTCAGATATACATAATGATCATATTCCTCAGAGGGAATTTGTACCTGTGTATGATATATATTGATTCCTCTTTTTTTCTCAATGCCCCCTCTTCCCCTAAATCCCTCTTCACCTTCTTATTTACAAAACTTTGTTTTGATTTTAGCCTTCTTTTGTCACTTTTCTCTTTCCCCTTCCTTCATTTTCTCCTACCCACTTTTTCATTTCCCTTTCTTTTAAAAAATGTCTTCCTGTTTCACTATATATATATATATATATATATATATATATATACACACATATATATATATACATATTTATATATATATGTATATATATATATATGTATTGCACTACAATATCTTTGGTCCTTATTTACACTTTCAGTTTCTCACAACAGCTAAACAATGCAACATTTACATGTGTATTACACATGGCTGATGTATTTCACTTAAGAACATGATGTCCAGGTGCATCTATTTACCTAGAAATGTCTCAAGTTTACCCTGTTCATGGCTGAGTAGTACCCTATTGAATCAAAAAGCACATTTTCTTTATCCCTTCCTCAATTCATGGGCACATGGGTTGTTTCCAAGACTCAGCTACTAAAAACTATGCAGTTATAAATATGGGGAAACATATATCACTGTGGTATGGTGTCCTGTCTTCAAGGCAGATATTCAGAAGAGAAGTAGCTGTGTCAAAAGGGACCACTCATTCTAACTTTTTGAGGAATCTCCTCACTAATTTCCACAGTGCTCGCACCAGTCTACATTCCCATCAATAATGAAGAAGGGCTCCTTTCCCCCTACAGCCCCTCCAACATTTGTTGTTGGCTGACTTCTTAAGGATAGCTGTTCTTTCTTGAGTGAGATAGAATCTCTTTTGGCATCTCTTGAATGACCAGTGATACTGAACAGTTGTTCATACATTTATTTGCTGTCTGTATTTCTTCTTCTGAGAAGTGTTATTCATCTCAGTTTTCTATTTTTGTTTGAAAATCTGAATTTTTTAAATTCTTTATATTTTTGGTATTAGTCTCATGTCTGAGGCACAACTGGCTAAAATTCTTTCCAATTGTGTGGGTTGTCTTTTCATTCTATTGGTATTTTAGTTGTTTCTGTTATACAAAAGCTTTTCAAAAGGAATGTAATCTTAGTTGTTGATTCTTTATATTATTTCCAGTGCAATTGGGGTTTTGTTCATGAAATCTTGCCTACATCTTTGTCTTCAAGAGTCCTACCTATTCTCTCTCCCAGTAGGCTTAGTGCTTCTAACTTAATGTTTAGATATTTGAACCATTCCAATTTTAGTTTAATCGCATGATTCATGGCTCTAGTTTTAGTCTTTGGCATCTGGAAAATCAGTTTTTCCTGCATCATTTATTAAAGAGGCTATCTTTCTTCTAGTGACTATATTTGCCCCCTTTGTCAAATGTAAGTTGGCTGAGTGCCCTTGAAGTTGTTTCCGTATCTCCGAATCTGTCCCGTTGGTCCTCTGGTCTTAAATTTTTTGTTTGTTAATTTCTTTATTCTTTTTACCAGTACTATGCTGTTTTAACCACAATACCTTGGTAGTATAATTCTAAGTCTGGGCTTGTGATACCCCCTGCTGAGCCTTTGTTGCCTAAAGTTATTTTTGCTTTTCTATGTCTTCTCTGGTTCCGAGTCAAGTTCTGTGAGGTGTGCTGATGGTACTTTAATTGGCATTGTGTTATATCTGTATAAAAGGGATGGATCAATATATAAAAATCAATAAATTTAATACACTATATCAATAAAACAAGACAAAAATCATTGATCCTTCACATAAACACGGGAAACGCATTTGACAAAGTTCAACACCCAGTCATGATGATATCCCTTAAAAAATTGGAATAGATGGTCTTTACCTCAATCTGATAAAATCTATCTATGATAAACTAAGAGCCAGCATCATAGCAAATGGTCAAAGCTGAAAACTTTAAAATCAGAAATAAGAGAAAGATACCCATTGTCAGCACTCCTATTCAATATAGTTATGGAAAGATTAACTGAGCAATTGGACAAGGGAAAGAAATAAAAGCAGTAAAATAGGAAATGAAGAAGTTAAATCTTATTATTTGTGCATGAAATGGTACTCTACAGAGAAGACTCCCCCAAAAAAACACCAAAAGACTTGATTTAATAACTAAATTCAGTAGCATAGGTAGACACAAACGTAACATTCAAAAATTAATAGCTTTCCCTCACAAAAACAACAACAGAGAAGGAAATAACACCTTTCACAACAGCATCAAGAGAGAGACAGAGAGACAGAGAGACAGACAGAGAGAGAGAATTACTTAGGAATAAGTCTAACAAAAGATGAAATATCTCAACTTTGAAAATTATAGGACTCTGAAAAAGGATATTTATGATGAAGATATCAGGAAATGAAAAGATATCCCTTGCTTGTGGGCAGCAAGAACCAATATAGTGAAAATAGCCATACTGTTTTTGTTTTTTCAATTTCATGTGCTAGTCATTGATGTGAGCTCTCTAAACCATAAATGTCACCATGTTTTCTTTAAAAACAACCTGAAGGCTCCTCAACACATACACTTGTCTATATGTTGGCATATAAACCTGTTTCTGCCTAGCTTCTACCTATTCAATGAACTTTGGCATTACTCATCTTTATTAAAAAAGCAGCAGCTCTTAAAATCCTTTTGACTTATGGACCCTTATGAAAATCTGATAAAATATATGGGCTTATCCCCGAGGAGGAATCTGCTTATCCAGAAACTTTCTATCATATTTATGGTGAAATGTTAACACTTTCATGGGCAGAATTTATTCTAATAACTTAATGTGTTGATATATTATACAAAAATTACAGAATTAAACTAGTTTACATAACTTTGAGTTCTCAATGTCAGAGATCTTGTTTTGCTTGTCTGTCAATCCTAGGTTCCTAAGTAGAATTGTTTGTTGAAAAAAATGATAACCACTACCTTTACTGAGTTACTTTAAAACAGTAACTTCCAGATATTATTAAGGTTGTAGGCAACTGAGTATGAAAGGTAAAAGGCTAGGGCATGCTAAACTGTGGATAAAAAAATGTTTCATAGTCAACAAAAGAGCATGAACCATTTACACGCACATATACACCTATCAATATCTCTCCCCTACTTATCTATCTACAATTATTTTTCTAAATGGAAAAGGTGAATACAGAAGATACATATTTTTAGCCAAAGCCTCCTCTTTAAAAGAGCTCAGTTTTAGGAAAATTTAAATTCATATGACAATTTGGAGGTGCAATTTTTCCTGAGTGATTTCAAGTAAGTCCTTGAGTTGATTATAAGTTTAGGGTATTCATATATAATATAGAGATAATGATGATGATAACGATTTTCATCATAATATTTATAATGAAAACAATGTCATGTTGGTTTATGTATCAGTGAATTATTTTGATGAAAAATGAGTACACATAAAATAAATTTAATTCATTTTCATATGATAGCTATCGTTTTGTTTCTGTGGTTATGAAACTGTGGGCCAAATTTTCTAAAGAGAGTTTGCTGAGCAGACGAAAAATATTTATTTGACCTGATTATGTTAGGAGGAAAAAAAATTAAATCGACTGTAAGAAAAAAGGAGATAGGGTATGTCAAATTTTAAGATGCTTAAGGTTTTGAAAATGAACAAAAGAAAAACCCAAACCCTCCACATCTGGTATGAGGATAGATGTAGCTAATATTAGAACGGATTATTGTGTAGCTCACATTTCAAGAGAACGTACTGATTACATATAATTTCATATAAGATTTTTTGTGTATCTATAAGAAATGAGTTCAGGCCATAGACAAGAGATGGAATAAGTGTTATTTTAATGTTTTTAGTAAACTTTACATTTTATTTTGTGGTGTAGCCTTAGTTACAGCCAAAAGGCTAATCTTAAAAACAGAAAAAAAAAAAACTAAAGGAGTGTTTTCATCATTTTAAAAATTACCTCTCAAAATGAGCCTGCAGTAAATATGATAATTAACTCCAATGTAAGCAATGGATTTGAAAATTTGGGAAATCATCAAAGGTAACTTTCTGTGTATTTATTAGATGTAAACCTAATTTGGACTAGTTACCACTACATAAAAATTATGTTTTTGAGATGAGCCATTCATAACAGCAACTGCATGATATGTGTATTAGCGTGTCCTTTCTGTAGATAAGAACATGGAGAGCCAGGTATTTGAGTCACTTCCCTACTAAGAAAATGACTGAAAGATAGAAATGCTAAGAGTTTGGCTTTGATTCGCCTGACACAAGAAAGAGAACTCAACGAGGTCTGTGCATTGTGTCTCAAACACTATACAGTTATTTCTTATTCTACTTTCTCTCTTCCCCTGCGGGAAAGTAGCTGACCCTTATTAGCAGAGACGAGGGACAGAGGAGTAGAGAAGGAAAAGCGATGAGACCTTTCACAGAGTACCTGGACACCCAGAAGCTCAAAAGGGCACCAGGTGTCGAAACCTAGGTACTACCCGTAGCTGTCACTAGGAAAGGTTTGCTGCTGGTTAATGAGAAAGCTGGGAGTCCAAGTCCATCCCTTGGAGGCATGAGCAGTGAGGGATGTGTCTCAATGACCTGCGGGACATGTGTTATATTTGTCACTTTGTCTGGGAGTTCACCAATTATGTGAAAATGTCAACTGCTCTCCTTACCTGATTTGATCATTATCATTCAAAAAGTAAAAAATGCCCACCAACAGTGGGCATACAAGATAAAAATACAGAAGGACATTTTTTCCTAAAGAGACAGGGGCAGATGGAAGTGATTCAGGTATGAGAAATTAAGGGGGAAAAAAAAACATGAGAACAAAATAGAACCAAATAATCTATTCCCATAGGAGTGATAGAATGATATGGAAATTTTGCGATTGAAAATATATGTCATACAAATATAAATAGTCACATGCTCAAACGGGTTTTACTGCAAACGTAAAGGAAAAATATAGCCATAGAAACATGTTTAAAAGCACCATTGAGGCATTATAGGGCTTGGCAGCACACATTTGTAATCCAAGCATTTTGGAGGCCGAGCCAGGAGGATCACTGTTAGTTCAACACCAGTTTGGTCTACACAGTGAATGTAAGGCCAGTCTGGATTACATAGTGATGAGAGCTTGTTTTAAAAAGCAAAGTAGGGGCCGGGGAGATGGCTCAGTGGAATAAATGCTTCCCTGGCAAGCTCAAGGGTCTGAGTTCAATCTTCGGTTCTGCAAAAAAATAAAAAAAGCAAAATATTAAATGAATAGGCCATCAACCTGTACCCAAAGTTGCTTGGGTATGGTGGAATTATTAAAAATTTGTCCTCCTTTGGGCAAGACTATATTTTATTTTATTTCATTTCATTTCATTTTGAAGGAAGAAAAGGTTTATTTAGCTCACAGTTAGTGAGGATTTTTGTCTGTACTTAGCTAGCTCCAAAGCATTGTAGCACATGCCAGAGGGCAACAGTTCATGGCAGCAGAAGACTATATTTTAGATATTTTCTGCATGGAAAATGGAGCACTCAGATGCTAAGAATGTACCTCTTTCTAGAAAAGATTCTATGACTTCATTCCTGTGGAAAACCTTGAGGTTTCAGAAAAAAATGTTACAGGTAGTAAATGTATCACATAAAGACCTGTATGAATTCCTTTCACACAGTAGTATACAGCATGGCTATATTAGTATGTAAGTAAGGAGTAGGCACTGTTTTGCAGATTTTTGATACATGCTGTTCAGAAATTATCCACCAAGAACTATAATCTCCCTCTTCTTTATCCCATACTTTACTTAGAATGTGTAATAGGCACTTTGTTTTGTTTTATTGCCTTTGCCCACTTAACGTTTGAAGAATCCTTCCATTACCCCTCTTCTGGAGCGGAAGTACATGCACATCGGTCACTCAGCCTATGGCCACCAGGATACAGGCCAATCATCCAAAGTAGACACTCTCCAGCAGGTGGCAGCAGAAGTGTATTGAGTTTCCCAGCATGCAATGGCTGAGTAGAGCCAAACAGACCAGGATGCAGGGGCACTGTGTTCTACCTCACTCTGCTTGTGATGGTGGCATAATTTTGGCTTGGTTATGGGTGATAATTGGCTTTTACTGAGCTGCAGTTGGCGAAGTTTGCTTCCAAAACTTTCCTTTCCATTTTGTAATGCACTTACTGGAATTTGATTCTTACATAAACCAAGGTCGTTTCCTGCAGCTTGCAGTTAAAAACTCATGACTGACAGTGTAAGCAAATCATCTGAGAGGAGGAAAATGTATTCTGGAATGTATCCTTTATCCTTTTAAAGTTCAGGATAGAAATTTAAAGATCTTGGAGCACAGGTGGTGTTTTATATCATTTTCCAGGCAAATGTTATGATTTTGGAAAAGAAAGGAGGAAACTGAATGTAAACTTCCCAAACACACAGATGGTGTTGACAAACTGGATTTAGTTTTCTGGGCCATAGCTACCGGTATCATTGCAAATTTTTTTGGCAAAGGGAAGATACACACCTCACTAGAGTTAGCAGTGATGTTTTGCATAGCATTGCTGGAAAAATGGGAAGGCTTTAAAGTATGGGGCATGAGGAAAAGCCCCTAATATAATGATAATAATTGTTATGGGAGAAAATGAGTAAATAAATGAAAATTCATAAATTATGCAAATCCTTGCTTTCTAGTAGTGTCATATTTAAGTTCCCCTACCTGCTTTTTATCCAGCACTAATAATATTTTTTTTCATTTGTTAGTGTCCTATTTATCTGTGAATCCCTTGGGGACACAAGACTTATTTTCTATTTCTTTATGTTCCTCATATATAATACAATCTCTGACACAATTGACTTTCAAGAACATCAGAAAAGGGCTTTCAACTCTGAAGTTTCCTACCACTTCACAGCAACTGTACATCTTCTTTCTTTTCCATATTTCCCCAAATAAAGTCTTTCATTATAAAAGAGAACTGTCCCATAAATGAATAAAAGAATGAATAAATGAACGAATGAGTGAATGAATAAAGGAAGTGACATTACCAATAGGGTTGGAGAATCACTCAGTGAATGGATTTTCTTTGCATCCAAGGTAACCTCCTTTTCTTTGAAATAAGGAAACACAGAAGGCTTCTAAAGCTTTCTAAATTTAAAAACACTGTGGAGGGGAGAGGGGTACCTTAAACATACAGTGACAATCTGAGAATTCAGTATTTATCACCCAGTGTAACTCAAGAAAATATTTTAAAGAGGTTAAACTACTTCATTGTGATTATCAAAAAAAATAAATCTTCAACTCCATAGGAAGGCTAAGATACAAATTAAAAGCAAATGACAGGATGAAAGAGAGAAGCCAATAAAACCTGGGAATGAAAACCAGCGAGATGGACCAGTGTAACAAAATCTCTTAGAGTATCAGGAAGAGAGATCTTCTTCCTGACCAGCCTCTGCACTGGTTAGGATGTCAAGAAAACTACGTTTTTTTAGCTTCTTAAATTTTTGACGATCACTGGAAAAATATAACAAATTCAGGAGAGCATGGCCTTCGCCATAAAGCATCTGAAAACCGTAATAGACATTTTAATGACCTGAGGAAATGTAGCTTTTAAACACTTAGCATGAGCAGACTGTGATTAGCTCAGTATCTGCCATGATGAAATTAGTTATTGATTAGAGTTTCAACGTGTCTGGTCCCTTTTCCAGATGAGATTTGAGGCAGTGGTCAGGAGCTGAGGCTCTAATTCCACAGTTCAAAAGGAAAAGAGAAAAAGAACAAGGAGTAGAAGATAAAAACAGACAGAAATGGACAGCCTGAAAGAGGAGCCCCTGGCTCTGACACACTTTCTATGCCAGCGCCACACTTTTTTCTTTCGGAGGTGCATCTCACTGATACCTTTATTCATATCCTGGAGCAAACTGATCGGTAAGTGTGCATGTTTCATGGTCATATCTAAAACAGTCTGCTTTCGCTTAAGGGCAGGTTGGTAAAGAACCAGCTAATAATTTAGGCCATGAGCAGGTATAAGACCCAAACCTTTCAATGATTGACTTTCTATTAACGCTCCTGATTTTACAAATGACAAAGCCCATCAATCCCCATTCCTACTCAAATCTCCCGGGAATGCTGGGTATACAGTAAAGCTTTCACGGGGTTACAGCTCTTTATAGAGTTTTGATTTTTCTCTTTCTATGCCAGGGTCCAACCCTCGGCTTCACACCTACCAGCAGATGTTCCACCAGTAGGGGGTCACAAGCTTCCCGTGGGGCTGCTGCACGTCCAGGTGAGCAAGGTAGCCAATGCGCAGGCTCAGCAACAGCAGCAGCACCGCCAAGGACCTTCCGGGAAGGCGGAAGGAACTAGGATTAAAAGGTTCCAGGTCTCAATGGACGCGTGGTTCTAAAGCATTTCCATTACCTACAACCTTTTGTAAAAATAAAATGTGTATTAATTTTCAGAAATTATTGGAATACAAATACTACACAAAACATGGAGGAGGGAGAATGTGCATTGTTCCTGCTCTTCAAACCCTTTTCAGTAGGAACTGCGTAATAGCATGGAAGTCATAGACAGAAATCCAAGTTCACGTGGAAATTCTAGCAGACCTTCTGAGTGCCATTTTCAGTGACATACTCTTCAGTGTTTACTCAATTAATAAAAGTGGAAGATTTTAAAAATTAATATACCTGGGAATATTTTTGGACGTTGTGTTAGAAATGGCCACATAAACGAATGTTGGTGCACTTGTTTTCATACATGAAGAAAAACGGAAGTGATTTTAAGCTTTAAAAATTTTCTCTCTTGGGGCCGGGGAGATGGCTCAGTGGAATAAGCGCTTCCCTGGCAAGTGCAAGGGCCTGCCTTCATTCCCCGGTTCCGAAAAAAATTCTCTCCTTTTCACAAATACAAACATAAATTCTGAGACAGCCTGAAATATATTCTGAGTTCCATTACTTTCTTTCCAATGATGTTAAAATATTGAATTTCACTTAGTAAACATTTACATTTCATTATTTGCCATAATAAAATACTAATTGAACTTACGTTGAATTGTCTAATAATATATAAATGCATATACCGTGTGCTATGCATGAGTGGTTGCAGAAATGATATAGTAATACTAATGATATTTAATGATATGTAATTAATGATATTAGTGATAATTAATTATAATTAATGATATTTACATGCTTCCAAAGTACATATAATATAGCACTATGTATACTGTGATAGGTATCCATATATTCTTTGCATATATAACTTACTACTATATTAAGTAGATGTTTTCTTTTTTTTTTTTTCCTTCTTTCTTTTGTATTTTTAGGGAAGGGTCTACAGGGTGTTCAGGGTCTCACTGCTAGATTGGATTTATTTATTGTTTATAGTCTCCCAAGAGCTGGGATTATAGGCGTGTGCCACCACACCCAGTCTCAATTGCTGTCTCAGTGCTCCCTGGGTGCTGAACCTCTGGTCCTTGCACCTGCCTGCAGGCCCTTTAATCCCCTGGGCTATTTGACTGGCCCTTCTTTTTTTTTTTCTTTCTAATGGGAATATATTGTAACTTTTAAGAATAGTTCGCTAGTTTTATGTTCCATCTTCCTAGTACATTCCTTTGGTTAAATGGTCAGATTTAGGAGTATTATTGGATGGAATAGACATAATAAAGCTAATGAAAAACTAGCAAATGCACCGATGTTTGTATTTTTAATCAGCACTGTTATTAGGGCACATGTCCTTAAGTTTCTTTACATTCAAAAATACGCCAGATGAAATAGTTTAGCAATGCGTGGAAGATCCACCATGCACAACTATGCACAAATCGGCAGTAAGTAATTGGTTAATTTTCAAAGAGAACACACACAGGTGACCATCATGTAGATCAAGAAATAAAGTAGTCTCAATATCCTGATACTGGGGATCAGACTCAGCACCTCGCAGCTTGCCAAGCAGGCGCTTACCCTGCTGAGCTATCTCCCTGGCCCGGATGTCCTGATACTGTGTCAGACGACCCATCTTGTCCCTTCTTTCTGGTAGTTCTTTTTATTTACAGCCCAGTAGATTGGTCATGCTCGCTTTTGAGGTTTATAAGTATAAAGATAGGATTACTCACCATGAATTCCTTTTTGACTATTTAACTTGCAAATATGTCCCTGTCAGTATTCATCTGTAGCATGGTACCTTGCAATATTTCATTCCAGTGCCTGTATAGTATTCTGTGGCATGAATTTTCTGGGACTGATAACAATTTCAGTAGGCTGAGGCAGGAAGATCTCTGCAAACTCAAGACCAGCCTGAATGACATAGTGAGTTCAAAGCCAGCCTTAAGTACATAGTGAGACCATGTCTCAAAAAACAAGAACAAACTAACAAAAATTATTACGTACGATCATTAGTGAGCATATATTTCTAAAAATAATAGAGTACTTCCAATAATAAATATACTTAACTTATTGCATGTGTAAAAGTTTAGCCTTATTGGATATAGCCAGTTTTTCAAAACTCTTTTCCTAATTAGCATTCACTCCAATAGTGTCTATGAATTCAATTTTGACCTCAGTGTTACTGAGAGCTAAGTTCTGTTCATAAGATGAGCGCTGAAAATTTGAATCAGTGATATAATTTACTGTCATTCAGCTTCAACTTTTGAAAATCCGTACATGTATTGTTATTTTTAAACATATCTTTCTTTCTATAAGTATATAAACCTCCTTCTTAAA
>NDGN011482560.1:0-15149 GCA_002564285.1 Tympanoctomys barrerae
GATGGCTCAGTGGAATAAGCGCTTCCCTGGCAAGTGCAAGGACCTGAGTTCAATCCCTAGTTCTGCAAAAATAAATAAATAAATAAAAATATAAATAAATAAATAATAAATAAAAATATAGCTAAATAAAATAATAATAATAATAATAATAATAATAATGTCAGCCTTCAGGAATTTATTAAAGAAAAAATAATACCCAAGCTAGAACACCTGAAAAGTGCTTTGAAAACTGGAAGTGTTTTGTGAATATTGTTGGTTGCTGTTTTACTCATGTCCTTGGACTGAAAGTGATGAGGTTCAGGGAGGCGAAGATATCAGGGAAGCACTCCTATTAACCAACTGATGACTGTACACTGTTTACCGAAATCTAGATGTAACTAAGCACACTGTGTTTTAACTGGCAGCCCCCCTCTCTGGAAGTCCTATCCGGAAGTCAGCACTGGGATGCCTCGCAGGAGTGACAGTCCGGCCGGGAGCACTGGGGACTTGCTTCTTGTTCTGCTCTTTCTGTTTCCTACCTCGTGCTCCGGCATGATTGGGTCAGTTTCTTTTTTAGGAGCCACCATGCTGAGTCATGCTGGCCTCGTGGCTGAGCGTTGCTTCAGAGATCATCCGACGCAGCAGCAGGCCTCAGTGGACTTCACCGCTCCTCCTCTCTGAGAGAGAACTGGAAATGCCCCTGGAAAGCAGCCTCTGCCTGCTGCGTGAGGCATGCAAATGTGCTGCATTCTGAAGCGATGACTACAGCAGCAGTGTCGCCTGCCCTGTGTGCTTGGGAAATCCCCCTTGAGGGAATCTGACACCTTTAAACCCTGGTTAGACTGTTACCTCATCTGAATGATTTACAAGCAAATTCTACTACATTCTGAACCTTATGATATCATTCTGCTTGATGTTTGCTTTTCTTCTTTGAATGAAGAGATCACAGTAGGAAGTGTGTGTGTGTGTGTGTGTGTGTGTGTGTGTGTGTGTGATAAATACACTGTGCCACTGATTCCTATTCTGGGGGGAAGATAACTGGCAGCAGCGATGACAGCCTATCAACAGGTCTCTGTTCCTACACTGGAGAGAAGTGGTTTTGGATTTGGGCAGCAGCCACCTGTCAACGTGGTGGCTGGGACCACCCATGCAGGGCAAGGATGTTGTGTTTGTTTAGTTCAGTTGTTCTGAAGCAACAAAAGTAACAGTTTCTAAAGTGCTTTCATGTGTGCCTTGTATAAGTGTAAGAACACAATCATTATTCCCATGAATAATTTTTGAAATACTTTGAAGTGTGAAGTACCATAGAGTGAATTCCTAGGGGTACACAAAGATAGGAGATCTTATTTTTACAGCCCTAGGGACCCCAGTGAGGAGACACACAATGAGGGTACTGAGTTTGGCACTTTTGCTAACAGAGATCCTTCTGAATTCCCCAACTCTTCCCTACACCGCCACTTCTTCAAATATTTCTTGAAAATGCCCCTAGGGAAGTTTAGGATGGGGGGAATGACCTTGATATGAAACCTTATTTGACACTGTAAAAAAGATCCCTTGTTTCAGAATTCCTAGAAATTGCTAGAAATGCCACATACTGATATAACTATATTTGCTGAACCAAGAAACAATGCATTCAGAATTAAGTGCTCTCTGTCCGACACCTGTCCCCACAGCAAGGGCCCGCCTTAGAGGTTAGCAGGATGTATGCCTACGATTTGAAGGAGATTTGTGTTAGCTGGAATCTTCACCACGGGACTGGACATGGAGAAAGCAACTTGGTTTTATGACGTGGTTCACATCACCACCTAGGTTGGTTAGAAACCTGGCTAACGTCATACACCTTTATTATTGCTGTTTTCAACTCACTCAGAACTTCAGGGGCAGAATGGTGTGATGGTTTGATCAAAGGAAAATTTTCCTGATAATACATTTTACTAATATTGTACAATAGTATTATTGGCTTAGAGCCAGTTTCACATCTAGATTTATTAATTTCAGGTGGTAACTTGGACTTCACCCACTTAAAACTGGTGGATCTGATGTGGCACATGGAAGTAAAGCCTCATTTTTTCAGTTATTTTCAGGTTGTTTTTTTGTACATATCCCCACATACCCTTTTCTGAAAACAAAGTTCTAATCAACAAAGGAAACTTTAAACATGGAAACAGGTCTCTGGGGTTCTCCATTACTAGTTTGTTCTAAGTTCGTTTCCTTAATCTTTCACCAAAAATAGGAACATTAGTTAGAACAATAATATTGTCATGTTACCAACGTAAAAAATAACACGTAGCAATCATAATGGTCGGAACAGAGAGCTGGAGCCGCCCTCCTTCAGCAAACACCGGACTAAGTAGATTCTTATTTTTTTTCTGCAATTTTTTTTTCTGTCTGCACTTTGAAAGAACAGACACACAGACAGAGAGACAGATATACTAGCAAGGCATTTCCAAGCTTCTTCCATAAAACCCTTTCCATGGAAAGAAAGACAGCATATAGATTAATAATTATACCACACAATAACTTAGAACAGCTAGCATTCATTGAGCACACAGAGGAGACACGTTTGTATCACAGCATATTTAAGAGCAAGTAAAAGAATTTCCTTTTAATTTTTAAAATCAATAAAATGAGTACTATAATAATAATAGGCTAGCAAGATAGTTCAGCAGTCTGAAGTGGCTGCTTAGGCAAGCTTAAGCAGGTGTGCAGGGACCTGGCACCACCTGGTGTGCAAGCCCCGCCTCCAGGGTGGGCTGGGCCAGCCACAGAAAGTAATAACAATTGATGAATAATAATGAATGTCACTTATATCATACTTGTGTGACTTATACAATCATAAAATACCATATTTAAAATTTTATTACAAAAAGTATTATAATGTACAAGTGCTGAGGACCCTGAAGAGTCATTCAGCAGACCCGGGAGGGAACCTCAGACTAAAAATTTGTCAATCCCTAGAAGGCTCAGCAAGAAAGACAGTTTATGGCTGAGGAGAATCATAAAAGTTTCAAATCAGGTGACATCTGTTGCAATCTTGGCCTAAGAATATACCATAAAACACGTCACAGATTAATAGGAAATAGGGTAACTAGCTCATACTTTCCTTGAGTGGAAACTAAAGAACATTATAAATTGGAGTATGTGTGCACATGTACTTTGTGTGTTTGTGTGTGTGTGTCTACATACATGTGTATGCATTTGTGTTGGTTAGATAGCTTGCTTATGATGTTTACATTTTTTACATCTTGCTTAATTTTGTCCTTAATTAATGTTTCATTAGGCTTAAGGTGAACAAAACCTATAATTCAGGGACTTTAAAACAATTTCCAATACAATAAGAAGTTCCCTTGAAATGACTAACTATGAACACAGAACAAATCACCCGGAGGATGAAAAAAAAAAAAATCTCACTTCCACATTTTGTCCCTCTTACCCTTTAACCTAATTTTAATAGAAATTAGACTGCTGATATGACATAAGATTTTCTTAAGTGGAAAAAAAATTCACAATTTACAGATAATTTTTAATGAGACTGGCACTCAATGAGTGGCAGGGCTTTCCACCTTAATCAGATAAAGTCTCTGACTGCGAAGGTGCTCTTCGCAGGGCTTGTCAAACACTTCCTTCTGTTTCACAGAAATCACACACTGGGCATTTGACCCAAAATGTATTTCTCTTTATCTCCTAAATGAGCCACATCTTCATGGAAATTTAATGGGGATGGTTTACAGCCATTAGCAATTTTTCTCAACCAAGTCTATTACACATACTGGACGCTGGCAAGTTTGGCAAAAAAGAAAGGAAATACTTTGGGTTTTGAAAGATAAAATAGCTCTTTTCCTCAACAGAGAAGTTTGGACCACTACACTTTGAAGCTACCAGTCTTTGGCCATGCCTCATGCTTCCGCTAGTCATCTGTGTAGTGAACCTCTTCCATGGGGAAGAGAAGGAAGATAATGTTTTCCAGAAGAAAATGTCTCACTAAAGGAACCCAAGTCTAAGATAGTGTTTGATAAAAATATTTGATGTATTTGGATCATCTGGTATAAGTGAACACTGCTATCAATGCTGTATGTAGGTCTCTCAATTAACAAAATATTCTCTAAAATCTTTACCTGCTTTGCCATTGGGAAAAAGGAGATTATGCAAGGGTAACTTGCTCAAGCTCCATGGCTAATAAATGATGGAGCCCGAGTCACCACTGCTTCTCCTAACACCCTGGACAGCAGACTCTAGCAATGTGCATGAGGCCTTCCTGTGGCCACTACAGCAGGTTTCCACCCAGCTGGTATTTTATTTTATTTATTTTTGTATTTAGGACAGGGTGTACAGGGTCCCACTGAATAGATCGTACTCGTAGTGATCCTCCTGTTTACAGCCTCCCAAGTGCTGGGATTACAGGTGTGCACCACCAGTCCCAGTCTCAATTGCCATCTCAGTACGCCCCAGGGTTAGTGTCAGCAGGGCAGACCTGGTGATCGAACTCCCAGCCCCTGCCTCTGCCTGAGCACAAGTTGGTATTTTAACACAGTAGAAATCGTATCTCTCACAGTTTTAGAGGTTGGAAGTAGGAACTAAGTATCCCTAGATGGAAATCAAGATATTAAGAGGATCTCACTCCCACTTTAGGGCAGAATCCTTCATTAGTTGGCCATTTGACCTTGTGGTGGTTGCGAGCCCTCTTTAGTTAGGGCCACATCACTCCAAAATACAAGTGCATCTTTGATCAACTTTCTGCCTTAGTTTCTGTGGAAACAAAGTATGTGATTGTATTGAGAGCCTGTCTGAATAATTCAGCAAAAAAAATATCTAAATTTTCTTAATTACACCTGCAGACTTTCCTGTTTTGTCATATAAAATACCATTGGGGGTTCCAGGACACAGCTGTTAGTGGAAGGGGAAGCATTTTCCAGCCTACATGGTGAAAGAAAGCCAATGGTTTTTGACTAGGAGTACACTGACATAGTATCAGATATGTGCCATGACCAGGATTATATTAATGAAAAACAGAGGAGTCAGTCAAAGAGTGGGTTAGAAGCAGAAGTAGAAGAAGATATGGCTTTCCGTGCACAGATTCAGTGGTGTTCGGAGAATATTTAAGTGGATGAATCTTGAAGGCAGCCAGAAGTATACGCCTAGAGCTCAGAGCATAGCCATAGATTTGGCATTGGAGTGACAATGGATGGGGTGGTTGTCATCATCACTGTGAACTTCCAGGAATGAGAGCCTGCAGCCTTCCTTCGCCTGTGGTGTGTCCTGCCTGCCTGCATTTCCTGTCACCCAGGAGAAGCGAGTCCATGTTCAGATCTTCCCTGCATAATTCGTGCCAACCTCAGGTTCTTTCCATTCTGAGTTTCCACTTCTGTTTTTCACGAGCCTAGTTTACATTTCCTTTCTTTTAGTTTCCATCCATCAGATTCAAAGTTCGGCCAATGTTTTTTATTCTGCTCCCCGTGATACCAGCTTGTTATGTGCCATAATTTTTCCAAGTAGGGAAAATTGGCCTAGTCATTCATACCACAGTTTGTCTTCTCCCCAGCTCCTTCAGCTCCATCAGAAACTGGGTCCACCTGCTGCTCACACCTCACTGTTCTTTCAAAAAATTAAAATGGGACTACACTTGAGGTTTTGCACCCTCTGATTACAGCCTCACTGCTGCCCACTTCCAAAACTCACCTCTGCTGTCTAGGTCCTCTCAGGATCCTCCTTCATCCTCCTTCAGGACCTTGGGACAAAAATTTCCCGAGTCCATCCCATGCCAAACCTTGCTACTGTGCTCTTTAATCACCTGCTTATAGCTCCTTTGAAAAGTCCATTTCAACTTCATTCAACTTCATTGCCTTCTCATCGTTTCCTTTCAAAATAGGTTTCATTCCTTACCTCTTCACTACCTTTATTCCAACATGGATTCCTGCTCTTTTACCCATTTGCCTACTTCTTTATGAACCTCGGGCTATGCTTGCATCTCATCTTAGCTAGAATATCATGGTCGGAGTTAAAAGCATTCAGTGGCCTGGGCTCTACATGCACTATGGTAGGATTACAACATGATTCACACAATTTTCACATATGGTGAGCTCGCAGTCAGCTGCCTGAGATAAGTGTCCACGCAACCATGCAGGGAGATTGTTTACCCCCGGACCGCAGGCATAAGTTGTAAGAAATGTTAGAGAAAAATGAAATTACTTTGAAAATAAAAAGGTCAGTGAAAACTTACATGAGAAGGTAGCTTTAACCAAAGTAGAAATAAATTATCAAGCAAGGATGAAGAAGTGTTAAGGGCATAGCAACACAAACAAGGAGACATAGGATACAGCATTTCAGTGGTCATAGAGACTAGGATGCAAAGATGAAGCCAACAGAGGTGAAGAAGTGTAGATGGCGGTTGTGTTTAGAAAACATTACAGTGAAAACTGTGGAATTTTTATCTACTTGGCAAGACATGTGGCATCACTAATAAATTTTGGGCAAGGGGATGGCGTTATTGAACAGAAAATCGATGCATGAGGTGGTCATGCTGTGCCTACTGCACTTGTATCACTCTAATAAGCATGGATAGAACCCTAGGACGTGACATCTAATATTAATAAGCTTTTGTGAAGAGGAGGCAAGACATGCCTAGATATAGATATAGATATAAATATAAATATAGATACATGTTTCCACACATAGTTACTATGTCTGAGTAAGCCATTGATAATGGATTTGTTGATGAAGTACAGTTTTAGCCTGTGGAAGTCAGGAATTTTGAAGCAATGGACCTCTTCCTTGAACTATGTTTGGGGTGGTAATATAGCAAAGCTTTTAGAAAAGTTTTCAAAAGTCAGAGAATAGAGGCAGAGAGATGACTTTGAGTTTTGTTAAGTAGCCATCTAGAGGAGGAGTAACCAAGACCTGGGGTAAGAGGTGAATTTTAGCATGGCTCTGAGAGGTATTAAAGAGCTAAGATTCTTATGATTTGAGCTACTTACATTGAAGTGGAGGCAGGAAAAGTGGATACAGATGACAAGATTAAGTTTCTTTTCTTTTCCCTTGTGAGGCCTGGGTAAGGAGAAGTATTACTTAGAATGAGAATCCTTAGGGGCTGTGTTGGTTGCAAATTGGATTTTGTTTGAAGTTTGAATTCTTAGTAACACTGAACATTTAAGACAGTGGGGGGGGAGTGAAAGTAATACTGGAATGTAAGAGATTGCTCAAGATCAGATGTGTAATTTTTAATTTTTAGACAATTAAAGATGACTGAGCTTTTGGAGAAGATAGAATCCTGGAAGGATTTTGTAGTAACGATAGGTCAAATCTTGGGAAATATGTGTAATTACTTACTTGAATGAATCCAAGAAGTTGAGCAAAACACATTCATGGAGGTAAGAGTGGAAATTAAAGAGTTTGTCCCAGAGATTAATTTTGATATGGAAAGAATCAAAGGAGAAAGGTGGAGATCAAAGAGCTTGAGGCTGGGCCATTTGTTACCTATCCATTCAGCCTGTGCTCTTTGGCTACCCTGGAAACAATAGCTCCAAGAAGTTTGGAGATAGCTAAGTTTAAAGGAATATCTAAGAGCTGATAGCTAGTTGAATAAGATATGGCTACTTTCTAGATTTTGATGGGAATGGATAGGTGAAGAAAAAGTAGCTTAGTTTTTAAAAGAATAATAATAGTAAGAACCCAACTAGGTACCTTAGACTGTGACATTCTTGTGAATATATTAGATTAATTTACTCATCAAAAGCCCATAATTCCACAGATTCAATTTTTTTTTTTTACTAGTTATTCAACTGAGGGTCAGAGAAGCAAAATGACGTGCACAGGACAATACAGCTAATGACTATTCACAGAGTGTAGGCTCAGCTCCAAGGAAGATTGACTCCAAAGTGTCTGCTGAGGTCTATTTTCTTCTTGAATTCCCTGTAGGACTCAGCACTGTGACTTGTTGTTAGTAGACTCAGTATTGATTTATTGAGAGAATGACTGATGCTTTTCAATATAAAAAGTCAGATATAGCGTTGTGCACTAGAAAACGAGATTGTTGGTTCTATTCTGATGCACAGAGAGCATCTCAAAACCAGTTTTAGCAATATAATAGTGTAATGGGTCCCCTGAGCCTGCAGAGGGTCTTTCTGGGAGTGCTGTTGATCGCTTGTAGATAAAGAGCACCAGGTTACCCTGCCATTATGTAACAAGAAAGACTAACAATAAACGGTTACAACAGCAGAGAGAAATAACTAGAGAAACAGCTTAAACTTTGACATTCAAAACACACAATTTCTGATTCTGTTGAAATTTATATATGTCATAAATTCAGAAAACTCATTTTTATTTGGAATTTTATGAACCGCAGCAAATTATAAGTGAACTTGGATGAAAATGAAATGCCTTAAATTGAGCATTTATCTCTTAAGACTTCTGTTTTTCAAAAGTGGAAATTTTGGTTGTTTACACAAATTAGATCAATTTTTCTAATTTCAATCAACAAAAGTGTGCCAAATGATTTAATTTTGAATCAAAATGATTATATAGATGCTTATGTTCAAGGACTACATGGACGAATTATACAGTTTTATGATTTTTTTTCAGTAAATCCTTTTTTTCAAAGGACTCTTCAGAAGAAATTAATCTAAAGTATTAAGCTAATAAAAATCCAAGAGTAACTAAGTGGAACCTAACAATGAGTAATGCCTTTATGAAATCAGGTTTAATGACAAAACACACCACAGTTATTAAGTTGGAAATTATTTTTTCTTCCTGGTCTTGTACTTTGCATGGTGTTCCTCTTGGGTCTGGGTCCAATTCAGTCTTTATTGCTCTAATCCCTTCATGTTCAGTCTTATTTATTTAATAAAAATAAACCGTAAGGCTCTTAAGGCTATGCACTGTAAATCCATTTTGTAATAAACATTCTCAGATATTGCAAGGACTTCAAATAGATACCAATGCATATTTAGTGTGCTATGTAGGGGGTGAAATTGGGACCACAATATCCATGAAAAGCCTCACTCAGTTCTCCTGCTCAAGAGAGAGCGATTGGCCGTTGGTCACCCCAGGTGCTGCCTCCACAGGTCCACACCACACTGATGACAAGGCCGTGCTTCCCCTGTGCTCTTTCTTCTGGCTGGTGGTTGTGTTCCTGCTGTGGGCCACTCCTGCGAGATGTGGGACTCCTCCTGCAGCCCCCAGTTCAGGCCACATTCCTGGCTTCTCCATCCTGCGAGCTCTTCTGAGTTCCACTTCCTTCCCTCCCCCAGCACAGGCTTAATTTCCACTGTGGTCAGCGGCTCTCACAAGCTCTCTGGTTGCTGCACCTGTATTCCATATAGACTGTTCCATGAACCCTTTAGATGTCATCACCTGGAACTGGCTTCACCAGGAGCCTGACTGCACATGACTCAGCACTATGGAGGTGCTCAGAGTCTCTCACTTCATTTGAGACCAATCAAGGGAGGACTAGACTCTGCATTGTAGCAAAGTGTTGGGCAATTCCTATCCCAGCAAGTATGAAACTCCTACACCTATATTCCTATCCCTATAGGTTTATTTAAAGAACAGGATGTGCACTTTGGATCTCCAGGGCACCTACATAACATATGTTCTTGGTTCGATGAAATGCATCTATTACCCTCATCTTTCAGTTCTCAGGCCAGATGTGCTGGTCCATTTGTTCTTGGCTTGATGTGTAGGCTCAGCAATTAGATAATAATCATCCCTACTTGGTCCCTCAGCTAACCATAGGTTGCTTACCAGGATAATTAATACTTGTGAGATGTCTGCATTTTCCATATATTAAGACAAGTCTATGGTACGGGCTACTGTTGCTTATATTAACACATAGCCCTCCTTCTCATTAGCAGCAGGGTATGGGACCCCCCCCCCCATATTACCACTATCTGCAAACACTAAGAAAAAAACAAAATATATGTTGCAATTGTCCTAACTGCTGATGTGGGAGGGAGGGTAAGTGTTGTGTGGGACTTCCAGGAAGCAGTTTTAGAGGTGAGTGGCACACCCCTCTTTGGTTCTTCCTCCTTCCTCCTGTTTGGAATGCACAGAGAATAGCATCAATTCCAGCCACCTCGATGGGCTGTGAGGCCATGGGGCAAGGAGCTGAGCTGCAGAGCAGGAGGGACCTGGCCAGCACTGCTGTCTGCCTCAGGAGCTGCACGGTGTGAGAAGAAAACAAGGGTCTATTTCCTAAGTAGCTACTGTCATGGGCCTTTCTATACTACGAAGCTAATCTTTATGTAAATCACACTATTAGTATATGCAACAACTGAACAGATGTTTGATGTTTTGCATTAGGAAACTATAGAGGGAAATTTTGGTCAGAGAAAATAGGAAACCAAGGAAGAGGCTGTGCTGTGGGGCTTACTGCTCTTTTTCTGTAACATCTGTCTTGCTTCAAGAAAACTAAGCACATCAACAAAATAAATACTTTGTTACTAATACTTATTATTATAAATTGTCCATTAGTAAATACAATAACATTCTTTTAATTAAGGTGTTATTTCATGTGTGTGTTCTATGGAGAAATAACTCATAGTAAAAGAAACATAATTGGCTGATTTCTATTTTCTCATTCATTAGTTTGTACATTAATGAATTCATTAAAACACATAAAATACCTACTTTGTAGAAGGGACTATGTGAGCTTTTCTAAACGTAAAAAAAAAAATTCTTATCTTTAGGGGCTGGTGGAGATATATTAGCACACCATTAATTGTCAAATGACAGTGGTACTGATAGCGAACCCCAGTTTGTTTTGTAACCTTAAGTGAGACATGCAGGGAACGTCCAGTTACCCCGGTGGACAGGCAAGGCTAAAGGAAGAGTGTTAATGGAAGACAAAAGTCCTGTGCATCTAAGTAACTTTTTGCACTGTAGTAGATGAAGCTGAAGGCCAGCACACCTGTGCGCTGTGCAGGACACTCTCTAGAGGATGGACTTTAAATCCCTGGAGACAGGTCATGGACAATTCTAAAGCGTGGACATAACATTGCCAGATTTGTGCGATAGCTCAGCTGCTTTGTGCAGCCTTGTGACTGTGGGTTTGAGGACATCACTGGAAGCAAGGGGATCACTTAACGAGGAAATTTCAGCTGTCTCATCAAAATGCAAGCTGGCTCGGTTCTGGGTCATGCCAAAAGGTCTGTGGAAGAGAAGAACAGGACCAAAGCAAATGAATGACGGGAAGCCCATGACTACTGCGCTGAGGAGGTGAGGGGCAGAAAGAGTCAAGAGGGAGTCCATGATGTGGGAGTTGGGTTAGGAAGCGAAAATGATGCCTTTGGTTTGTTTTGGAATTTCTAATTCTCTGTATGGAACTTGGGGTTTGTATTTGAGCACAAGCTCTATAGTCCAACTTCCTGGATTAAAGCTCTGAGTCTACCCCTTTCACCAAAAGCAAGATGTTTAACCTGACCCTCATTTTTTTATTTATAGGATGTTTGTTGTAAAATGCAATGTGCATGAGGATTAATTGAGTTAGCACATGCAAAAATACTTAGAATGGTACCTAGTACAAAAGAAGGGCTTCGTGAATTACTGTTATTATTACATGATGATTATTATTATGGTATTACTCATACATTCCAGAGTGAATTGTTTGTCCAGGAATATATATAGAATAAGAAGATAAGCTGTTTGTAGATAGAATCTTTTTTTTTTTTTTTCTTTCCGGAACTGAGGATTGAACTCAGGCCCTTGCACTTGCCAGGGAAGTGCTTATTCTACTGAGCCATCTCCCCAACCCCTTGTAGACAGAATCTTGGAGAAAAGTTTTTAGTGCTTTCAAAGAGTGCTCATGAAGATTTGAGAAAGATTAGAGAAGCAGGGAAGAGCTGGAGGATTTCGGCCTCTGCAAAGTAGCCAGCTAAGGAGGTCCAAAATGGTGACCAGGATGCTCAGCACAGCAGTGAGGACAACAAGGAACAATACAGCACCCATTGCGCTGTACCAGAAAACTATTATTGACTTTAAAATGAGTTTAGTGGAGGGGCAGGCTGAGACAAAGTGACAAAGACAGGAAAGGAAAACAAGACAAAGTGCAAAATAGAGTGAGAAAAAAATGAGTCTCCTGAGCGGTTGAATGGGACGTAAGGAGAGGTAATGAAACTGACAAGAGCAGAGGATAAAGGGGGACCCTTTCCTGTACCAAAGAGAAATAAGGAATTATGGAATGGAGTGAGAGGTGGGAGGAGGAGAATAAGGAAGGTAGAAAAGGACTGGTGCTGTACAGGAGATGCTGAGGCTTCTTACAACGGGGGCCGGGAGAGAGGAGACGTGTCAACATCTGCAGTTGCTTGAGAGGAAGTGGGAAGGATTCTAAGAGGGGGGTGTGGCTGATGGCCACAGTGTTTTGTTCCTGGTGTTGGTTCACTGGCCACCTATCTATGCTTCCATTGCTCTATTCAATCAAAACAGAGAACTTGCCATGTGTTGGGATATGTGAGCAGCAGCAGGCGTTGCGTGGTAGATTGTTAACCCTTAGACACATTTCCGCTCTGGATTTTGCTGTGGTGCACACTTGTAAAGAATGGTTTCAAGTGAAAGTAGAGCCTGGTGGCTCCCTACTCGCCGCGGCAGGCCCTAGCTCCTGGTAGAATTTAGTGAAGAGCGAGATCCGTGTGGATGTCACTTTGGAAGAAAGAACACTTCTTCCTTTGGGAATTTGAAGCACTAGTAGGCTTCAGATAAGCAGAAAGGAAGGTGAGCTTGGGACACAGAGCAGAACTTGATAAGAGGGAGAGATGAGGCATTTGCTGGGTCGGATGTTTTTAAGATTGCCCGAGTCATACTGAGGGTGTGAAACTGAACTGTTTTGCCCAATGACGAAATGCTACAAAGGTGGTTAAATGAACATGCAGGAGGAAATAGTTACGAATCCAATCTTAGCAGAACAGGACACTTGGAAATGGCATTATCTGAACATTCTGGTCCCTCGACATGAGTCATTTTAAAGGAAGTGACCAGTGCCTGCATGGGGACTGATGACAGAGGATGCAGTGCTTTGGGCTTGGCAGGCCTTCCTCAGGGTCAGGAAGTCTGTGATGGGACGGCTGTGCGCAGCGCTGTAATTCTGGCTTTCATCAATCCGGACATTGTGACTGAGGAAGTTTGAATTTGGAACTGGATTCTGGACCACAGAGCAACTGCCTCCACATAAACAGCCCTGTGTCTGAGACACCTCCTCCTCTTGGGCCATCAGGCACGTGGGCCTGGCTGTAGCAGTACCTTGCAGCACCGCTGAGGGATCAGGCTCCTTGAACCCAGTGCTTAGGCTACTGGCCTGTTGATTTGGTATCTTTTATTGTATTGCTATGAAGGGACCATCAAGAGCCTGCTTCTGCTTTCAAAGCCAGGGTTATAAGCAATCAACAGTAAATGGACACCCAACTGAGCCACGGCCCCTCTCCAGCGCTGTACTGACTGAGCAGAAAGCTGAGCACAGTACTGTCACTAGAGCCTGGGGGACAGGGACAAATTCAGAGCTTTGAGGGCTGCCGCAAGTGTACAACTGCCTTTGTCTGTAGATCTTTGGATTTTCAGACAGATGCTTGGGGTGGGAGTGAATAGGTGGATAGAAGAAAAAGCTCAATTCCAGGAAGAACTGTAGTACAGTCTTGGTGATACATCTAGGGAGAGAAGGCAGTTCTCTCTGGCTTTCCATGATATCAGTTTAAGAGTGTTTGGTTTGAAAGGCAAAAAAAGAAAGAAAGAAAGAAAAGGGCACTATCAAGGAAAAGCCACCTCACATGAAGTTCTTTTAGAAACACTTTCTTTTGTGCTATCTGTTGACACTTATTTCCAATGCAGAACGCTGGACTTGTAACTCCAGTCATCAACACTGTGGGTAACATCAGGGCAAGCGCCTCCCTGTGTGTGCGTGGAGGGTGTGGTTACTCTGCTAAGGAATGTTTTTCCATCCAAGATGGCTTATTTTGTTAGCTGCAGGCACACCAAAGGAAACGGGCAGAGCCTTTGGCTGCAGGTGTTTTTGGGGTGTGCAGCTTGGCAGCGGCTTGGACGGTGCAAAACTTATAGACTTCCTCTCCCAGTAGAATCTGGGAAATCACCCAAACACGTCCCACTTTCCTGAGAGGAAGCACGATGCAGGGACAGGAAGGCTGTGTCAATAAAGCATAGCAGCAAGGCGTTTCGCGATTGTTTCTGCATCACAAATATTCTGCAGCCAGGCCAGTGATATTTTGGTTCTGAACAAGTGCAATTTGCAAACATGCTTTTCACAAAGTGGAAAAGGAGTTGAGTCTGTGGCTCGTTCTTGTGAAATCCTCAGCAAAACAACGCGGAAAGGAAATTTCAATAAGGGAACCACCCTTGTCAAATCACGAGTGCTAATTAGGACATCGAAGACTGTGCTTCCGCGTCATACTCTGACCACCAAGACTTCACGCAGCTCTCAGGAGGGGTTTCCTGCGTGGGCGAGCAGTGTTGGTTTCTGAGATCTTGTTATTCTGGATGTGACTTGAAAGCAATCTATGTCAGAGTTGTACCACTGATGCTCAAAATTCCTCCTCAGCGCTGACAGAAAACTCCACTGCAGCTTGCCCTGCCGCTCTCTCTCATAACACGCATCTCTCCTTTCTAATATTCACTCATTCTTTTGCTAGTTCCAGCACTGCCCTTCACAATTCCACTTCCTCGGGCCGCAATGTTTTCTGAACATCCCTCCCATCTTTGTTCTTCTCTAAAAGCAGCTGCTTTGACTAAGTCCTCAAAGTACAACTGAGACAAACATCCTACCTCCCTTGAGTTTGCTACTTAACTCCGTGCCCAAATCTAGGAAAGCACACAGGTCAAGGTGAAAGAAAGTCCTGTAGTCCCACAGCCTTACCAGCGTTTGGTGTTGTTTGATTTTTTGTTGATGGCCATTCCTTCGGGGATAAATCTTCCTGAAAGATTTCAAGAGGGGATATAACAGAGATACATGCACAGCCAGGTTTATAGAAGTACAATTCATAATAGCTACATCTTGGACGCAGCATATATATATATATATATATATATATATATATATCCAGCAGCATAGGAGTAGATGGACGAAATGAAGTATTTCCATGCAATGGAGCATTCACTCTGCCATAAAGAGGGTTAAACTAGGGGCTGGGGAGATGGCTCAGTAGAATAAGCGCTTGCCTGGCAAGTGCAAGGGCCTGAGT
>NDGN011482569.1:0-30797 GCA_002564285.1 Tympanoctomys barrerae
GAGCTACTGTCTCAGTATTTGTATTACCTTTTCACTTAAAAATACATCATCAAGTTCTTTAAAAATACAGTACTTAACACTGACTCTAGCCCAGCAGTCCAGAAATGATAAATGGCATCACTGAGGGCCTCAGTGAAGGCTATCTTTATGGATGTCTCCCCTGACCCAGTACCAACTCAATTGCATTCAGCATTTCTGCTGACCACAGGAAAATGCAAAACGGGCACTCTATCTGCACACTAATTTTACTGAGCCCCTGTGTCTTCATAAAATGATAACATGGGGCTAATAAAAATCAAGCGTCTCTGGTGCTAATATAAGCAAATGTTGATGCAGGCAGGTAACAAATTGCTTTGTCATTTAGGAGGCCATAAAAGAGCATTATAATCATCTTTAGGCAAAATGGATGGGTTGCCTTTGCTTAGCTTTTAGCTTTCATTTGCAAAATAATTTAAGGTAATGTAGCAGCTCTGAGGTGGTGTGACATGGGACCACCCACACATGCTCCTGTCACCAAATCCCCTGACTCTGTGCTAAGCCAGTGAAACCTATCCTGGAGGAGGAAGCAGGGACGAAGAAAGAAGTATGCTCTGACAAAGCTAGATGGCCCTACTAGAGGGAAACAGAGTGCAAACAATGGGAACAAGAATATCCTATAAAGGAAGATAAAAACAGGATGCTCATGGAGGAGACCACATTCAAGGGTACCAGGACACATTCAAATAGAACTGGGACAGGCACGCAAAGCTGCCCAATTAAACATAGGTTTTTAAATTCAAATGTGCTTTATGTAGCATCCTTAGCCTGCATGTGCACACACACATACACGTGCACACACACACACACACACACACACACACACGTTCACACATCATCCCTTTGTCATTATAGTCCATGTTCATAATGTATTTATCAAATACCTATTAGGTTCTGATATACCTTGACATATATCAGATGCTGATATTATCTTGATTTTGCAGAAAACCAAGGCCAGGAGAGTCAGCAACTTCTCCCCATTCTCAGACATGACAGAGCCAGAGTTCTAATCTAGGCAAACTATAGTTTTAATTTCCATACTATACTGTCTGTTGTAGAGGAAAACAATAATATTATTCTATTACTTTAGCAATTAAATAATATTTATGAAGTAATTATTCTGTGCCAAGTACTTTATATGGCATAATTCTTATTTCATTCTTGTTGTAACTCAATGAAACATCTTACTATTGCTGTACAATTTTTTTAGCCCTCATTTAGAGCAAGAAATTGAGATCCAGAAACATTAAGTGACTTTCCTAAAATTTGGCAATGTAGCAAATGTGGGAAAAAATTAAACTTAGGTCTTTTATTCATCTCAACCTTATAGTTTTAACCCCTGTATCATAATGGCTCTTGGAGATTAAGCAGAGTCCCTGTGCTGGTTTTAAAATTATATCCACCAATTTTTTGTTAATCTCCTCCTTTCAAGAGGTAGAGATTAACACCCCCCACACACTGTGCACTGGGCTTACAGTCTCCTTCTAACAATGGAGCGCTATAGAAGGGGTGATGCACGGCTTGTCTGAGGCTGGGCTATCAGTGGACTGTGGTTTGGGCTGGTTTTCTCCCTTTCTTGAATCACTCACTTTTGGGACAGCCAACTGTCATATCATGAGGGTAGGCAGGTGGTGGACAGAAAGGCCCCAGTGGTGAGAAACTGGTGTCCCGCCAAGAGGAGCTAGGCTCTGCCAAGACCAAACAAGTGAGCCTGGAATGGGGGTCTCCTGCCCCCAGAGTACTGCTTCCTCGGTGGGAGCTCATTGCAGCTTCAGAACCTCGCTGAGTGCTCCCACAACTCAGACCCAAAACACTGAGAGATAATAAATCTTTGTTATTTTAAGATGTCAAAGTCTTGAGAAATTTTTTAGCAGTAAGAAATAATTAATAGCTTCTCCCTGGAGATTTTTGCTCAAGTTGATATGTTGAGCCATATGTAGAACCTACATAACTTCACATCTTATGTGTTGATACTGAGCTTGAATGAAGACCAAAGTTATAATCCCAGTTCCAAGGTAGAGAGAAATACTTAATCTCTTTGGTCAATTATCAGTGGATTAGGGCTGAAGAGAACCTAGAAGATGTCAAGAGGCCCCAAAGAGTACCAGCTAGGCCCTCTGGGAGACACAAAAGTCTCCCAGAAGTTCACTGTCAGTTTTGTTTCTCCACTTTTCTCAAAATAACTCCAAAAATATCATGTATGGAATAAGATAACAATGTGAAAGAAGAAGAAAGTGGTGAACTGGAAGAAGAATTTGGGGTGTTCCCATAGGTAGATTTTTTGACATCTATACTTTTATATTTTCTCAGCTTTACGACCCTAGAAGAGGCATCATAAGGGTCAAGAAAATATTCTTCCACTGGTTCTAAGCCCGATCAACTGCAATGTTTTCTCCAAGCCTCCAAATCCACACTGCTACTAAACTTAGGACTGGAACATCCCTGGCACTGGCCTCCTCTTGCCAGGATCTCCTTTGCTTTCCCATCTTGCAATGAAAACCAAAATGGCCATTCTGAAATGTAAGTGGATTGAACCACTTCCTCTGACCTAAACTCTTGAGCAGCTCTCGTGCTCAGACAAGTCAACCTTTGCACTGAGTCATGGCCTCTGGTCTCTGGAGCAAGGGCCTACACATCCCTCCAGCTTCCTCCACTGGCTCTGGCCCCATCTAATTATTATGTATTCCCCAGACACAACACAGACACAGCTTTCCTCCTCTCTGAGAATGGCAGCCCCCATCAGCCATCTAATTTACTCCTACTCAGCCTTTGAGACCCAGTATGGATGTGTCTCTTCTGAGCAGGAAAGGAGGAAACTCATGTTCAGCCAGGACTTGTCTAGGCCAGCTCTGGTGCTAATGTTCTTCTTCATTTGTTTTCATCAGCAAGGACTATGTCATGCTGAGGATAACATGGAGAAATATAATACTGTGAGCAAAGAAAGAACAAGGGATGTGAGTTACAGCAAGGACATAATTGAGGTGCAGAATTTGTTGCAAATAATTTTATGAAAAATTTAGCTCTAGCAGGTATCAACTAAACTATCTTAGAGGCAGTGGAAAATCAGAAGCTGCATTTAGGATTCATTCCATCTCAGGGCTCATTCAGCCTTACTGACTGGTAGGTGAATCCACCTGGAGGGAAGAGCTGGCTGAGAGAGACTGGATAGGACACTGGTCTCTCTGTTTCTTCTGTCCCTTGAGGGATACAAACAGCCTACTGACTTCCCTGGACCATAAGCTTTTGGGTCAATTATTTGCCCACTCTAGGTTTCAGTTCCCTCACTTTTAAAATAAAAATAAGAATCTCTAGCACAGAAGATAAAGCTTAAGTAAGGGAATTTAAGCCCCTGACATGTGGCTTCATCTATCCAAGCAGGTACTATTTACTAAGTGACAAGCCACATGAATGAGATTCCTGAGCCTCGACACCATAGGCATCTTGAGCTGAATAACCCTGTTGTGGGGCAGTACAAAGACCTGTGTGCTGTGGGATGTTAGCAGCATTCCTGGGCTCTCCTTACTAGGTGGCAATAATACCTCTTGCTCACTAATGACCATCGAGAATATCTTTAGATGTCACTGAGTGTCCTATCTGACTTGAACCTTGGTTGAGAACCATCCCCTTAAAACTATCCTCTGTTATTGGCAAATCTTCTCCAGTTATCTTCAGCCCACCCGAGCCTCACCACCCTGAAATCTCAGTTCATGGTCCAGACTCTCATCTAGTCATAAATCATTTGCTACCTTGGCCAGGCAGGAACGGTAGCTATGACTCATGCCTGTTATACATAATGCCCATGTCTATTCTACTTTTGCATGGCTGAACTTCCAGGTCACTGAGAAAACAGTGATGCTGGCAAAGTTTATTTTCAGTTCTTGACTCCTAAGCTCCGCACCAGCCACCTCCTCTTAGCCCTCCCTGATCACATTCCCTCTCCTAGGTCCAAATCTCCCAGGGCCTAAAGGTTCCTCTTGTGTAATAGACTCATCACACCACAGAGGTAGAGAGTGCATATTCTACCTTCTGTGAAGTGGAAGAAGAGAACAGAAATGACTTTGAAAGGGCTAAAGATAAAGAAAAGTTCACTATAAGAATGCAACATTGGTTCTGGAATTTCAGATTTTAACAATAAAAGCCTTTCTAGGGCACTTCCGATATCTTTGCAAATTAATGTTCTAACAGGTCTTAAGACATTTAGAAACCATTCTGTTGGCTTCAAAAGGTAACATAATTCCATGAGACTCCCAGAGGACCTTTGTGACTGCAAAGCAAGTGAGTTGCTGAGAGTGGCAATCTCACTGTAGAGATAGATGGAAGGGGACTAGGGAGAACCAATGACTCCCGCAGGTCCCACATTTGGGGTGTTTGTGCAGCTCTGAGGTCCAGGATATGGAGCTCCAATGTCTACACAGCCTCTGGGCTGCAAGAGGCAATGTCCATGCAAACAAACACTTGGAAAGTGCCTAGTGAGTGCCTGCCAGAGAAGTGAAGGGCAGCTGAAAGAGTCCAGGGCTAAATACAGTGGCTTGGATCAGCTGAAAATTTGTCACCTCGACAGTTACAAGAGTAGCACTAAACCTCTATCCTCAAACAGGCTGCCCCTGCTGGTCATAAGACTGGCATTCTAGGCCTGGCAGGATGTCAGAGGGAGGGCTTTTCCTGACAGTGTCCTCATCCTGGCATCCTACAAGCACCTCCAGGAAGTCTGAACCAAGCCTTACTGCTCAGAAAACGTGCTTAGCTGGGGACCCTAGGCAAGAGATTGCAGTCCAAGATTCCCCAGCAGAAGGGTTCTGGGATTGGTCTCTCAGGAACTGTTATGTGAGACACAAGTTAAACAGGATTGGAACAGACTCAACAGTGGCTTTTATTAAAGTCTCATGGAGCTCTATATCTTGCACTGAAGGATACTGGACATGGCTAGGGTTAGAGTTGGCCTATATTGAGGGTTCGTCCCAGGAGACTCAGTTGTAAGCTAGCTGGTGGCCACTAACATTCTTGGAAATAGAGACTGGACCCTGATGGGAGGTCTGGGCAGTGCTTCTGATGTGTACTACAACAGTTTTCAGCTAAGGCAGGACAGGGAACCAGCATAGGTCTAAAGCTTCCATAACAGTAAGGCTGAGGATAATGGACTTTTTCTTTTGTTAAATTCAGCATACATATTCTAACATCAGCCACATGTCAAACTTTGAATTGATCTCTGAGGATGCAGAGAGGAATAAGAAACTGTCCCTGTTATCCAAGGGTTCAAAATCTAGTGGAAGAAAAAGGTCACGCCTGCGTTTGAGGATATGAACTTGAACTCTAAAGTCAAATAAGAGAGTTCAGTCCAAGTCCTGGCACATGTATTTATGTGACCTTGAGCTCTGAGAGCTTTCATTTCTTTATCTGTGTAATATGGATAGCAGTATAGATCTCATGGGAATCTTACAAGAACTAAATACAAGAAGATCCATCAGGTATATGTGTAAGAAAAGATCTGATGCCCTAGAAAGTGTTCAAAACCAATGCTTTGAAGGCGAGGTCACTGGGTCCAGATACCTAACCTAACAAATGCAAAAGCTGGGGTCACTAGACTTCAAGTGACAAGACAGCCACATTTTTTTTCTAGCTCCTTTATAATTTGTATTTTCAGTGCCTGGCACACAGTGAGTACTCATTAAAGAATTGTACACTATCCATTGCTGTTTTGTTGAATGAGTGGACAAGGCCGGTACTGAATGCCCAGGTTTTCCCCAGTGTGTGCCCTGCCTTTGGAGTCCAGGAATTCCTCACCAGATTCAGTTGCAGGCTTCTTAGCAAATGCAAATTGAATTATGAAGTGCCCCTTTGGAACAAGGACAACATAAACAGTTTCCCTAGAAAAAGAAGGCCAAGAGAGGTGAAAGCTTGGATGAAAGTCGAAGACAATACATTCTAATCAAACTTGATAAATATGTAAATTAAAACAGCTAAACTGTTGGCTTTGACAAATGACTTCTCAGTAATGGATTTTTCCACAGTGAGAGGCGAGAGTTCATCCTCCCTGATTGTGGCAAGAAGAGCCCTTTCTTGCTTTCCCAGCAGTGTGGGAGGATGGTCCAGGCCCTGGGACACTCTAAGTCAGAGCAAGAAACTAATCTTTCTTTTACTAGAAGTCATTTATTTAGCATCTGGTAGCTGCTAGGCATAGCTGCCATCAGCCCTGCAAGAGAGATTAGAATCTCTGTCTAATGGACATTAGAGATAGATGAGGGCCAGAGTCACCTGACTCCAAAGCCTGATGTCACTTGATGGGGCAAAGCAAGCTGTCGCGAAGGAACAATGGTCCCTCCATTGTTTTTATTGCCATTTGAGGGTCTCACCAACTCAAAGCCTTGCACTCTTCTTTCCTCTCCTAGGGCCTGGTGTTTAGAAAAGTTCTGCTCTTTAACTTTCTGAGCAGCTCCAACAGACCTTTCTCTGTGCTTTCATTTGTCTGGTTTTGCATCTGTCAAACAAGCTGATGGAGTCATGTGAGCAGAAGGCCCAACATCAGGGGCAGCAACAGGTGGTCAGGGGGCAGCTTCTCTGCATGACGCAATTACCACTTTAAACCACTGCATTTTGGTTGGTGAGGTTGTTTTGCACCAATAATGAACCAGAATGACTACTTTCTGCAGTTAGCATGTGGATGGGCTGGTGGCACTTTAGGCCCACATCTAGGTAGTTAAGCTCCTGCTGCCATGGGGCTAGTGTTCTTATAGTGTCAGTTCTGAGGCCCCAGGAACCCACTCAGAAGGTAATGGAATTAGAAGGGTGGGAGGCAGTGGATGGCAGATGAGGGAAGAACAGTACTGAAGAATGGCAAGGGAGGCAGAGCCACTAGGAGAGGAGAGGCCTGGGATAGCACCTGGTCTGCTGAAAGCCACCCAAGGACTGGGTACAGGGAGGGAACAGCTGCCCTCAATTCTAAGGGGTTACCGTGGGGTGACATGAGAGATAGCTGAACAGCAACAGGTTTTCAGGAATGCTGTATGTAAGTGCTTTACACTCTCTGTGATTCAAGTCTCACTGGACCAGGGAGGCTAAGCACAATGGCCAGGGCTGCCCAGGTAGCAAGAGTTGGCGCTGGAACTTGAACACGGAATTTAAACTTTTGTCTTCAGAAGCCAGTCTCTCTTCTGATGCCCCAAGGGCAAGAGGACACCCTCACTGTACTGAACACCAGTGATATTATTCTGTGTGGACATGCATGCAGGCACATGCGTCTATCTGCCTCCGACTCCAAGACCTATGAATACTTGAGTTCCTACAAAAAGTTAGCAAAGTGGAACTGCAAACAGAAAACCAAGTTTAATGGTTTGCAGCCTTAAAAAGTCCCTAATCTCACAATTTCCCCAGAGAACCAATATCCATGAGCTCTGTGCGTGCTTCAGGAACGTTCCTGATAGGGCCCGGATCACTCAGATCTGACTTCCCTGATGTTGGAGGAATTGAGATTTAAGAGTGTTCTCTCCTATTGAGGTCATCACTGACTTGCATAAAAACACTACTCTCGATCTCAGATCCCCACTGGTGCCTCTATATGAGCGCCAAAAGTGCAATTGGGCTTTGGGGGTTCATTCAGTGAAGGAAAAGTATTTCTATTAAAGTGTAATTTTATTTTTCTCTCAACAACATGTTCAGAAGAACAAGGGAAGCTGAACTCTTCTGGGCCTTGAGAAGACAAACCAGCCCGTCCCTGGCCCATGAGGTGCTTAAACAGATACACAGCAGCTGAGAGAGGCAAAGGTCAGTAAGGAGGGGAAAGGAAGAGGAACGGAGGTAACTGAGCTCCTGTCCCCATGACTCTTCAGCAGTGTTCATCAAGGTGAGACTTCTGCTGCCCCTGTTCCTGCCAAGGCCCACTCCAACAGATGAGTAGGTTCCCCAGCAGCAGCCTGCTGACTCTTTCACCCTACAGTCCATTGTCTGGCAGCTGTTCCCTCCCCGTACCCAGTCCTTGGGTGGCTTTCTGCAGACCAGGTGCTATCCCAGGCCTCTCCTCTCCTAGTGGCTCTGCCTCCCTTGCCATTCTTCAATACTGCTCTTCCCTCATCTGCCATCCACTGCCTCCCACCCTCTAATTCCATTACCTTCTGAGTGGGTTCCTGGGGCCTCAGAACTGATACTGTAAGAACACTAGCCCCAGAGGCAGGCCTACGATACCACCAGCCCATCCACATGCTAACTGCATAGCCCTGAGTCGAAAGAATACAGCCAAAGGTCATCAAATGTTGTATGCTAGCAAGTGTGAGGATGAAGGACCAACTGAAGAGGTTGCTAAGCAAATGGCCCAAGGTTGTGTAGCTGGGCAGGGTAGGAAGCGTAGCTTGAGTCTGCTTAATGTTACGGGCTGTGTTCTCTCTCACCTGAGGCTCCAGGCTCAGCTCACTCACAGAGAAGACACAGAGTACATACTAGTGCATGTGTGTGTGTGTGTGTGTGTGTGTGCACATGCATGTGTGTGCATGTGCGTGTGTATATATAAGTGTGTGTGTTCGTATTTGACTCTGTCACTTACTAACTATATGGTCCGGGAAAAATCTTGACCTCCATGTACCTCAGTAGGAACAATAGTAATATTTATCTTATTGGCTATTGTGAGAACTAAATGTGTTTAAATAAAGTGCAAATAAGGGTGCTTATCACATGTCGAACCCTCAATTAGTGTTTGATGTCATCATTTGGCATATATTTCTTGAGCTCCCAGTTATTGTGTCCCTTCCAGCAAGTCTTTCACTCTACTATGAACCTCTGCCACATCCTCCTTTTGCCCCTTCTGTTATTGCAGTGACTGTCCAGCAACAGACGAATAATTTTCTTCTCTTTTGTCCCACCTTTCCCCTCTAGTGATTCTGAGTTTTGGGGGGAAGGGTGGATGTCAAAGCCCTGTCTTGCTCATCTCTTCCTGGTGGTGTTCATTTCCTTTATCTGAGTCAGAGAAGGGCATTTTGACATGGTTGTTTTGATGTAAGAGATTTGAAATGGTTGCATTTAAATGTGAAATTGCTTTCGAAAATTACCAGGTATTGTGTGAAGCACACCCCACACCTGCTGTGTATCTGCTTTTCACTGTCTTCCCACCAACTCCTCACTGCCCCTTTCTCCCACATGCCTAACCCTGACCCAGAGCCCATGCACCAGCCTCCCTCCTGGAATTCCCTTGCCAGAAGGGGAGACCTGGGTTGGGAGGGATTCTGGGACAAGCGGTGCTTGCCTGAAATGTCTCCCTGGCATGCTATTTGATAATGTCTGTTTTAAGCTGAAGGTATAATGGTTTATTTTCTGAGCTGTGTCAAAATGTCCCCTTATCAAAACAGTTGTGTCAGAGTAGCTGCATCAATGTGGCTGAAACAAAAGGACCATGTCAACATGATCCGAACTAGGCATAAGAATCCACCTGGTACATGGCACTCCTCAATAATGGATTTGAAAGATGGACCATTAAGTAGATTAATAAGCAATCAGCCACACAAAACACCATCACTCTCTATAGAAATTACTTTTGGTTCTAGTGGGGATGTTTCCATCACTGTAAGGACCAGAGAAATTAAGGATGCTGCCCAGTACCACATGGCATCATAGAAAAGTGACATTAGGGCTAAATATGGTCTTATTCCTGTCCTCTCTTTTGTAGCTGACACTCTAAGGGAGAAAATGACTTGACCACCATCTCACAGTGATTTGGTTTTTTAGATTAGGATTTCTCTATCCTGTGCCACAGGACTGCTGGGCTCACAGTACCACTCAGTTCACAGCTTGAATTGCAGAGATCACAGCAGGCTCCTGAAGACCTGGATGTGCTACTTGAACATCAAGCTGGCTAAGTTCTGGATGAAAGAAATTTAGGTGTTTGGCTAGACAGGTTGTCAATATCCTATCAGCCAAGCAGTCCACTGGAACAGCAAGGCCTTTTTTTTTTTTTTTTAGAGGGGGTCTGCATGAGGCAAGGGCAGGCATCTACAGATACAGGGGCACAAATGAGGAGTTGACAGCGTATATCCATTTCTGTGAGTGATATTTCTGCAGCTGGCTAAAGGAATAAACCCCTGTTAGCCTGAGTTAGGAAATTGTATCTCCCTGCTGTCTTTGTGGCTTAACGAGTGGGATTGAATGCCATTTTTTCTTGAATGAAATAAATCATAAAAACTTAATTTACAAGAGCTTTTTTCCAGGAGATGTGTTTAGAGAGCAGCATTATGTGTTTCTAGGACAAAAAGGCTACAATAAATATAGACACTTTATGAAAACCCTGCCTTAGACTATACTGGGGTTACTTAGGAGTAGGGTTAGATGGGCCTGGGTTTAAAGTGATCTGGTTTAGGAAAGTTGCCAAACGTGATTTCATTTGAGGCCAGGCAAGAACAGTAAGTAAACTGTGTGTTCCAGAAAGGTGGCCTCCAGTATTACTGACTACAGATGCCTTCAGCCTGCCTTCCCCCTCCTGGTGGACACTTTCAGGTACGGTGGCCTGGGCACCTGAAAGTGCTATCAAGCAACACAAAAGGGAGCTGAGCACTAGAGGTGACTCAGCAGAGTGGCCACACACAAGGATCCACCATCCTTCGAGTGGGGGGTCTTGCAGGCCACTTCGTCTTTCTGTGCTTCAGTCTCCTCATCTGCAGAGTAGGGATCATAAGGAGATGCTGTCACAATGATACCTCCAGACAAATGAGGTGTCACTTATGAAGCTCTCAGAGCAGTGCCCACCACATGGAGCATCTTATGTAAGTGTCTGTTGACGAGAATCATCGCCTGATTAATGGTGCACATCAGGTGCTCTGGGCTGCGCCAGGTGATGCTCACGATGGGGCCTTCCTCCTCCTGAGCCCATCCCTTCCTCAGAAACAGTCTCCTGTGAGCAGGTACCTGACATTTTTCTCCAGGCATTCAAAGACAATGTATTAGAAAGAAACAGATCTTTTTTTCTGGTTCTCAACCCTGACACCAGCTGGGGAAGTGTGTTTTTAAAAAAATTACTTATTTGATACAGGGTCTTGCTAAGCAGTTGAGACTCATAGTGATCCTCCTGTCTCAGCCTCCCCAGCACTGGGATTACAGGAGTACACTACCATGTCCTGTTTTGGTGGTGGCACAAAGTGCCCAGGGTTCCAGGGCCGGCACCGCATGTGGTACTGGGGATCAAACTCAGGCACTTGCACTTGCTAGGTAGGTGCTTCGACTGCCAAGCTGCCCTTCTAGTCCAACTGAGGAGTTTTGTAAAAATGCTAAAGACCAGGCTATCCTTGGTACCTGCTCTCCCCACTCCATTTTGCATTAATATTCTGGAGAAAAGCTCAAGCAGATTCTTCTTCCAATGTACAGTCAAGAACCACTTGTCAAATGTGGCCGTGAGCCAGGCCCCCCTCACAGTTCTGGTTTCATCAACTGCAGTGAGGAAGGAAGGGCTCAGTGGTCTCTCAGCAGCACCCCTGTCACCTGGCCCTAGGGCAGTATGACTCCAGAGGCTCTGAGGACCCAGAAGCTGCCATGCTGATCATAACAAGGGAAGAGTTCAGGGTGGGGGAAGACGTGGACAAGAAAACATGCGTACATCAAGCAGATAATTTCTTGCAGACAGTCTTCCTGAGAATAGGACAAAAAGTCCCAAGATAATAGAGGTATAGTGTTCCCATGGAATTCACAAAGCATAGAACAAACAAATTGGATTTATAATGGAAACGTAAGCCACATGCATGAGGAGAGGAAAACAGGCAGTTTTCAAAGGATGAGGGAAGAAAGTTAATATATTTGCCATCGGAAACAAAAAGAGGCCCAAATGCATGCACACCAGGGCCAGGCTCTGGGAAGGGTGGAAGAGAGTCACAGTGGTTGAGCTCCTGCCTTGCCAGGCACATGTTACACGTACAGCCTCACTCCTGACAGCTTTCAGAGGACAAATGTTCTATCCACATCCTACAATCAGGGTACTAGGGGTAGAGTATATGATGGGCCCCAGCCTCAAGAGCCAGTGAGCAGCTGTACCAGGGGCATCTGGGAGCTGCTACACACCTGACCCCAGGACTCCCTTCACTCCAGCTTTCTCCTCCCTTTCTTAGACTTCTCTTCTCAGAACCTCATATGCCAGTCACAGCAAAAACAAAAAAGGCTGGGAGCAAGCATCATTCAACATACAGTCCCCACATTAAAGGTCCTGTCAGCATTCAGGAAAGGTTCCCAAGCCCTTGGGGACACTGATGTGACAGGGAGATCCTTCCAATTTCTGAAGAGAATGAGCAAAGCTTGTTTTCTGAGAGCTGGTTGACAAGCACAGAGTGATGGATGGGGCAGGATGAAAGAGCAGCCTGAAGAGACTAGCGCTCTCCCAGGACATGGTTCTTGACTGTTTGATGCCACAAGCACACCCAAAGAAGTGGTTGTCAGCAGGCATCACAGCTCATGTGCCTCAAGAGCTATGATGGGGCAATGCCAAGCTGAACATCTGTATTAGAGAGATGGGAACCTAACACCACCAGGAGGGTCTGGTCTGCTGGACACCACCGGCACTTCAGTGAATGACAGCAGCCAGTGTGACTGCCTGGAGCTACAGCCTGGGCCTGGTCTTTCTCACCCCTGCTACATCTCTCTCCTGGCCCAACTGCCTTCTGAGGATCATTCAGCTGTCTCCTACCTCTCACTTGTCCCCACTGTGTAACTGGTGACTGAAGACAGGAGCCAGGCTGCTATTAGCCTCAGGGCCCAACTGGCCCAGTAGCCTCCACCTCCCCTTGCAGCACATATCTTAGTATCCCCAAGCATAGGCACTGAGCACTTGAGATGCTGGGGGAGAGAGTTGTAGGCCTGTTCTCCAGCAATTTCTTATCTAGTAAAAGGTGACATTTCAAAAATTAAAGACAGATTTGATCTGAAGATGTGGGAGCTGACAGATTACTCCAGCAACCTGGAGAGCTAAGTGCAGACAGATGTTGGAGCTAAACACTTAAAGAGCTCCCCAAGGAGAGACCACCATGACAGCAGCCAGCAAGCTGGCAAGAAGGACACCTCACCCCGCACCCTCACTGTGCTCAACATGGGTGTCTTGATCATGCCAGCTCTGGACTGTGCTGATCCTGACGTGGGCTGAGACCCCTCAGCTCCTGTCTGCCACCAGCCTCCTTTGGCATCACTCCTTATGTGAATGCAAGAAGTAGATGGAGGAGATGAGCCTGCTCACTTGAAAGCCATGCCTTCCAAAAGCAGTCACGTGACCAGCAGGATGTCCCTGGAAGACCCAGGCTTGCTTTTCAACAGCGCTAATGTGGCAATAGCAAGGCGGTAAATTTCTATTTGTCATCCTCTTTTAGAAAACCCGTATTTCCCAATCCCTGAGTTCCTGTGGTGTCCTTTCAAAGCCCTTGTCATTAATGCCAAGTGGAGGAGTGCCAGCAAGCTATTTGCATTTTCAATTCTAGAAATCGTTAATATTTTAAAACTGCCAGCACCATGGTTTATTAACATACTTATATTTTCTACCTTCTACTATTAAAGGGAGACTTTCTATTTGAGAAATATATATGAGCATTGGAGATTTCCCAACTTTGGTTCAAATTTTCCTCTAAAACCCTGCCCTCTGGACTCACAGTCCAGCAGAGATTTATACATGTGGGTAGTGAGAATGGACAGCCATCGCACCACTGCCTGAGGGACACAGGGGGACACTCCAGAGGAGATCCTTGACCCAGCCTCACAGGGTGGGTAAGTTCTTCAAAGAAGGGCTTATGAGCAGCAAGAATGTAGGAAGTGAGAAAACCTGGGCGTAGACATGGCCTTTGCAATTACTTTTAGTTACTGTACCATAGGTTTATGTTCAGACCATTTTAAGTTCAAATTTGAGTTCTGAAACCATTAGCTGTATGGAAACAACCATGACTTTTAGATCTCTTTTGGGGTATTGGGTGAGGCAGCCTGATCTTATATGATGCATCCTGCTTAACACAAAGGACCAAAGAGGAATGGACCTTACTGGTGGCCACAGCCAGGTGGTGTGCTCTCCCCACGTCCTCTCTCTCTCCCTCCTGCTCCAGTTCTGCGCTCAGTTCTGCAGTGATGTTATTCTCACATCTCCCCTGTGGATGTTCCCATTGCTCCTCATTTCACAGAGCAATGGACTGAGAATCAGAGAAGTTAAGTCAGTTGCTCCAGGTCACGCAGTTGCAGTGGATGAGTAAGGTTTTGACCTCCTAGTATCTTGGAAATTAATCACCAAGCTTTCCTTTGCCCTACTCCAGAAAGTGCTGCAAAGATGCAATAAGAAGCCAATGTGTGAGCCTGGTGTGTGCTCTTATAAGTGCCTTCCAAAGCCCAGTGCCTTAATGTCGCCCTTAAGCAGCCTACCCTAATCTCTCTGGCTTAGGGCCCATGTGGCTCTGCTCACAGCACTATGTGGCTGCTATCCTCCTATGGCCCACAGCTCTCCTGTTATATCCTAATTAACCCAAAGGACATAGTCCTAGCCCTTTCTACTAATTTGTAACAACTAGCTCAGTCTTTGGCACATGTGCACATCACAAGACTGCTATCAGTATTTGCTAAGTGGAGTTGTAAGAAAACAATACCAACAACATTAATTCCCAGAAGAAAATATTTTCCAAAGGTCTTAGCCTGGGTATATCAATATAAAAATGACATAGCTCTAATGCACTTTCAGATTCAGATGGCAAAGATGAACTCTGACCCCATCAAAAAATGAGAATAAATTAAATTGAAACACAAAATCATTTCTCTTGTTCCAGATCTCTGGATTTCTAATTAATGTGCAGTCCAATTCCAGGGATTATTAAGGGATCAGTAAGATTGTGTCTGTTAGCTCACAAACTGAGATGAATTTGGAGATAGGGATTTTCTTTGTTTTTCTTTTCTGGAAGGTATTGTGTTTCTTGTGGTGTAAGTCCACAGATGAGAGTGATCTCAGGTGATTGGGAAAAAAAATACAGTGGAACCTCGGTTCACAGACTTGATTCTTTCTATGTTTCTGCATGTAAACTGAATTGGACAAGTAACAAATCAAATTTCCTCATAAGGTCAGTAACCACTGAATTTGATTTCATCTTCATCCAATTTGCTTTGTGACCAGAATCATTGCAAGAACTAAGTTCACGAACCAAGCTACCACTGTTATTGTAGAAGCTGACCTTGTATGAAGGAACACACAATAAAACAGTTCTTAGTACACTCAACCACTCTGTCCCTGAGCATAGTAGCTTAGCCCAGGAAATTATAGAAGCCAGACAGTTTTCTGTGGGTGGAAAAGGTGACAGCCATTGTGCAGTAAGATAGGAGGTGTCTTCCTAGAGCAATTGCTAATAGGTAACTCAGAGACTTGACAAGTCTGCTCTAAGGTTTTGGCAGCCACGGCTCTGAAATATTGATATGGGAGACAATAGTGAGTGACAGGTGCCTCATTCGGGGAACAAGGGGAAATCAAAGCAAGTTAGCAGCTGGGAAAAGGAACTAACTTTGAACAGAGGGCAAAAATGCGAACTGGGCAAAACCCTTTGCAGAAGGCAGCTACCATTCCTACTTGGGACCATAGGGACTGGAATGATGCTTTTCCAACTCAATGATTTCCACAACTGCATGATCAAGAACCACCAGGAATAACTGTTAGCATGCCAATGTCCCCAAACGCCTCTTACCATTGAGTTAGATTCCAAATCAAAGGTCATGGGAATCCATAGTTTCTAAACTAGTGCCTTAGGTATTTCTTATGACGAGAATGTTAGGTACTTCTTATGACGAACATTAGCACTTTCTCTGTTGAAGTCTCTTAAATACCACTTGACTGTGGCTAAGTCACTTTCCCTCTCTAATTTTCATTTTCATATCTACAAAATAGAGCCAGGAATCTCTGTCCAGAGAAACACTGTATTTAAGGGAGAATCCAGGTGAGTGTGTTACGCATGTGGACAGTGCTTGGCACTTGGGAGAGTACAATGTGCATGATCCCCCTCGGAGGTATAGAAACCACTGTCCACCCAGTCATTTGCCTCAGAGGTATCTGGAATTTCTCTTCCTGTGACCAAGTTTTGGCTCATAGGCATTCAGCATAAACTTCAAATGTTCCTGTCCATAAGAGAAGATTTAAGTGCATTTCAGGGGCTTTGTCCCATTATATCCCATGTCACAGGGCTTCCAAGTCCTCAGGAGCTGCAGGATGTCAGGACATGCATGGGCTTACCTGGAGGGAACTTATACTGGGAAAATCCAAGGTTTCAGCAGCATTCCAAAGTCCTTTTTATAATAAGCCTAGGTGAGAACTGATCTAAATTCATCCTCCTGTTCCTGACCTCTTTTGCCAAGCCTCTTGGCAATATCAAAATATTAGATCCAGCCCAGAGCAAGGTATCTCAAGTTTGTGCAGGCTTCCAAGAGATCAAATCAACTGGACATTGGAAGAGGGACTAGTGATCAAAGATCTGGGTGGGGAGATGTGGACCCTGAGTGTATAATGTGCTGAATTGTGTGGCATCAGAAGTCATAGGGTGAAGCCCCCCCATTACTTCAGAATGTGGCTGTATTTGGAGATAGGTCATTTAAAGAAAGCATCATGAAATAAATTCATTCTAATGGGTCCTAATCCAGTAAAACTGGTATCCTCATGAGAAAACGAGATTAGACAGAAACATACCAGTGAAAGACCATACAATACTGAAAAAAAAATCACAAAGCCAGGGAGAAAGGTCTCAGAAAAAAAATACAATACCTTGTTCTCAGACTTCTAACCTCTACAACTGTTAAATAAAATTCTATTCAAGTCAAGTTGTTATAGGAGTCACAAGCAGACACAGGCTCCAAACACAGGTCCCCTGCAATTTCTGGAGAATTTTGGCATATCACATGACTTCATTTTCCTTCCTGTGAATGAGGATGCTTCACTTTGCATTCAAACATCCACCAAGTCCCAGGTGACGCTGGTAGCTCCTACCTGTTCAACTCAAGAAGTATTCCTCCCTGCTTCCAATGAGCTTATGTTGAGATGGTACCAGAGGGACATTACAGCTCCAGGGAAAACTCTACTTCTTTGCTGACAAGACCCCACCCTAATACTGACACTTGGAACTTCTAAATGCCTGACAGAGAAGATGCAGAGATTGACCTCTCTCTGCATTCAACTGAAACAGACCGGGGATACAGAGCATGACCTTCTGTGCTCCACATGTGCAGTTCACATACAGGTCTCATTTAAGACCATAGAGACTTCGAAGGATGGCACCCGGAAAGAGCTGTGGAACCTAGCATTCAGCGTGGCCCAGAAGGTTCACTTCAATGGGGCACAGCCAAAAGGAGCCAAGCATAGCAGCCAGACCCAAGCCAGGCCCAACAGACTGAGTCTGAGTTTGGTAGATCTAGACCTAGTGAGCTGAGGGGTATTGCTAGGCCTAGCAGGGCCCAGACTGAGGCCCAGACCTACAGGCGCATCCTTGTGCCACAGAGGTGGCAGCAGGTAACTGGAGTGAGCTAGTCAGCTGGGAAGACTCCAGGTATGTGAAAGGGAGGTACCCAGACAGAACTCAAAGGAAACTAATTTAAATACAAATTCCCAATTTAAGATATACAGCTATAATATTTGCTCTTATGGTCTAAAGTACAAACCTGTTGGTTACAAAAGCTTGTCAATTTCTAAATTTCACTACCCTTTATTAATATTACTAATTGTACTACTGTAAATAGGAAACCATCTCTGCTCTAACCACATGTTCTCCCTTGGGTAATAATCCTGGGTGGCACTTGGGTAATAACCTCACCAAAACCTTATGCCAAAGGATGGAGGACAGTGATAAACAGAAACTAATATCTCAATTTCATCAATAGAGAAGGGAAAATCTTGAGACATACACAAAACAAGAATCTCTGACATAGGAGAGATACCTAAAGAACAAACTCTTTACAGAGAGAATCTGATGGCAATGATATAGCTACCTACTATCTAACTTTCACAAAAAGGTATCACAAAAATTAAAATAGTTTTCCTGAAATAGAAAATGACAGAAATAAGGAGCAAAATGCAATCTTAGGCCCCAAGCCAGGAGACATTATCATAGAAGAAACTGAAAGTCAATCACCTGAAATCTGTGAAATAATAGCAACTAGAGTAAAGAAACAACTGCAGAAGGGTATAGAGGAAATTAGATTAGAAATAATCTCCCAGGTTAAAAAAAGATAACTATAATGAAAGATTTACTAAACACTTTTAAGAAAGACACTGATAAAACAAATAAAGAGAAATAGAAAAATGAGGGAAACCTTGAATGAGTAATATAGGAAAGAAATACAATGCCTGAAGCAGATTCAAAGAGCTACACAGGAAATTAAAAATGGAACTGGGGCGATACCTCAGTAGAATAAATGCTTGCCTGGCAAGTGCAGGGTCCTGAGTTCAATCCCAGAACTGAAAAAAAAAAAGAAAGAAAAATAAAAGAAAAAAAGAAAGGCACTATTTGAGTGAAAAGGGCCGGGGAGATGGCTCACTGGAATAAGCACTTCCCTGGCAAGTGCAAGGACCTGAGTTCAATCCCCAGTTCAGAAAAAAAAAAAGAAAGAAAGAAAGTGAAAGCAATTAGGATCCAGGAAATAATAATTCAACAGCTGCAAGATGATGCAAAGATGATTGAAATAAGACTAATAGACATCAGTGAGAAAGGAGGCAGCACAAATGATATAAAGAGATATAAGGACAAAAGTAATAGCAGAAAATGTCTCAAATATGGGAAAACAATCTGACATTCAGGTAACTGAGGCATAAAGAACTGCAAAAAATATCAATCCAATCAAAACTTTACCCAGACATATAATAATCAAGATCCCAGAAATTCAGCACAAGAACAATATACTAGAAGCTGCTACAGAAAAGAAACAGATCACATTTAAGGAAAACCCATCAGAATAACACCATATTTCTAATCATAAACCATCAAGTCAAGAAAAGCATGGGGTGAAGTACCTCAAGTCCTACAAGAAAACAAATTCCAACTCAGACTGATATAACCTGAAAAACTCTCAAGTTTAATGAAGAAGCAAAATATTTCTATGACAAAGAACAACTAAAGAAATTCATGAGGACCAAACCAACCCTACACAGAGCACTGAAACATATTTTAGAATGAGATAAAAATGGCCACAATTTCAAGAATGACAACAGAAAGAACCCACCAAATAGGGCAAACAAACACAGGAGAAAAGTAAGGAGCAAATAACAGGAAAATAACATGACAAATATAAATCAATGCATATCAATTATAATCACAAATTTAAGTGGACTTAATTCACCACTTAACAGAAGCAGACTGGGAGAGTGGATTAAGAAACAAAATCCAACAATATGCTGTATGTGAGAAACACATTTAACACATGAAGAAATTCATAGGACCTCACAAAAAAGCAGAGTTAGCTATCCTGTTCACATACAATGTGAAATTCAAACCAACAATGATTAAATGAGATTTTAAAAAGTCACTACATACTGGTGAGGAGAAAATTCAAGAGGAAGAGATAACAGTCATAAATATGTATGCATCGAATATTGCAGCACCCAACTACATATGACAAATTTTAATGATATGAATAGTCTAATAATCAATATTACAATCTTAACAGGAGACTTTAATATCCCCTTATCTCAAAAAGATAGGTCAAGCAGGCAAAAAATTAGCAAAGAGGTTGTAGAACTAAACCAGACTTTTGAACGAATGGGCTTAGTGGACACATACAGAGTGTTTCACTCAACAACATCTGAACACACATTCTTTTCAGCTGCACATGGGATGTTTTTTAAAGTAGGCCGCATATTAGTCCATAGGTCATGCTTAAGTATATGCAAAAAAACCCCAACAATTATCCCATGCATATTATCTGATCATAGTGCAATGAAACTGGACAGTAATGATAAAAGAAACCACAAAACCATAAATATATGACAATTATATAACACTCTCCTCAGGAACCAATGGGTTATAGGTGAAATTAAACAATAAATTAAACAATATCTACAATCCAACAAAAATTCAAGCGTAACTTATTTGAATTTGAGGGATGCAATGAAAGCAGTTCTCAGAGGGAAATTTATAGTGGTGAACTCACACATTAGGAAAACAGAATGAGAACAAAAAGTCTAATGCTGTACCTTAAGCTTCTAGAAAAAGAAGATCAAACCAAGCCCAAAACTGAAAGATGGCAGGAAATTATAAAGATTAGAGCAGAAATTAATACAACTGAGACAAAGAAAACAATAACCAAATTAATGAACCAAAAATCTGGTTCTTTGAAAGATTAAATAAAATTGATAAATTCCTAACCAACCTGATCAAAAAGAGGAAAGAAAAAACTGAAATTCAAGCAATAAGTAATGAAAAGGGTGAAATTACTACAGATCTTGTGGAAATTCAGAAGATCATCAATAGCTATTTTGAAAATCTTTACTCTCATGGAATTGAAGACACAGAAGAAATGGCCAGATTCCTAGCTAGGTACAAATTACCAAACTGAATCAAGAAGATATAAAAACTCTGAATAACTCAATGGCAGCCAATGCAATTAAAAATGTAATAAAAAACTTACAAACAAAGAAAAGCCCAGGTCCTGATGGATTCCTAGCTGCATTTTACAGGAAATTTAAAGAAGATTTAATCCCAATACTCTTTAAACTCTTCAAAGAAATTAAAAGGAAGCAATACTCCCAAAATCCAACCTGTAGGCAACTATTATGCTGATACCAAAACCAGAAAAGATTCAACCAAAAAAGAGGCCAATCTCCCTCATGGACATAGATGAAAAAATCTTCAATAAAATATTAGCAAATAGAATACAGCAAATCAAGCAGATTAGATAATCCTGCAGATTAGGCAGGATTCATCTCAAGCATGGTTGAACAAATGCAAATCTATAAATGTAATGCACTATATTAATAGAGCCAAAACAAAAAACCACATGATCATCTCAATAGATGCAGAAAAGGCTTTTGACAAAGTCCAGCACTGAGTCATAATCAAAACCCTACAAAATTTGGAACAGATGGCCTATAGCTCAATCTGATCAATGCCATCTATGAAAAACCAACAGCCAATATAATTCTAAATGGAGGGTGGGCAAGATAGCTCAGTGGACTAGGTGTCTGCTTAGGCAAGTGCAGGGACCTGAGCTTGATCTCCAGCACCACATGCTGTGCCTGGGCACCCTGAGCCAGCTATGTAGATCTGGTGTGGTGGCACATGCCTGTAATCCCAGTGCTAGGATTGCAGCTAGGAGGATTGCTGTGAGTCCAAGCTGCATAGTGAGACTCTGTAACAAATACATAAATTTAAAAAAGATTAAAACAATCTAAATGGGAAAAAACTTAAAGCTTTTACATTCAACTTAGGTACAAGACAAGGATGCCCTCTGTCACCACTCCTATTCAATATAGTTCTGGAAACATCATCTAAGCTATTAAACAAGAGAGAGAAATAAAATGAATAAGAATAGGTAAAGAAGAAGTTAAAATATCATTATTTGTAGATGACATGCTATTAGACCTGTAAGACCCAAAAAACTCTGAGAAACTCCCAGAATTAATGAACAAATTCAGTAGCATAGCAGGATACAAAGTCAATACCCAAAAATCAATAACATTTCTCTACACAGATAATAAACTCACTGAGGGAGAAATTAGAGAAACAATACCCTTCACAATAGCATTCAAAAAATGAAATATGTAGGAATTAATCTCACAAAGGAACTAAAAGATCTATACTATTAAAACTGAAATACTCTGAAAAAAGAGATTAAAGAGGATTTCAGAAAATGGAAAGATATTCTTTGCTCCTGGATAGCAAACACTGTGAAAATAGCCATAATCCCAAAATTGTTATACAGATTTAATACAGTCACTATCAAAATATCATCTATGTACTTCCAGAGCTAGAGAAAATATTTGTAAAATTTATTTGGACCAGAAAAGACCTTGCATAGCAAAGGAAATCCTGGGCAACAAAGGCAAGGCAGGAGGCATTACAATCCTGACATGAAATTATATTACAAAGCTACTATGCTAAAAGCAGAATGGTACTGACAATAAAACAGACCTCAGGATCAATGGAACAGATTAGAAGATGTAGATGCAACTACAAACACACTCAGCTATCTTATCTTTACAAAGAGGCCAAACATGTTCACTGGAAGAAAGATAGCTTCTTTAACAAATGTTGCTGAAAAAACTGGCTCTCCACATGCCAAAAACTAATACTAGACCTGGTTCTATCCCCATGCACTAAACTAAAGGCAAAATGTACTAAAGATACAAATATTAAAACAGAAATACTAAATCTCCTGAAACAGAAAGTAGGTCAAAATCTTGAAGATGTAGGGATAGGCAGGTAGTTCATGAACAAAAATCAAACTGCATGGGAAATACTTCAAGGAATCAGCAACTGGCATCTTATCTTACTGAGAAATTTCTGCATGTCAAAATAAATCACCAATAGAGTGAAAAGACAACCCATAAATTGGGAAAAAATCAAAACCAATAATTAGACAAAGGTGTTCTATTTTTTTTTATTTTAGGGAANGGTCTACAGTGTGTTCAGGGTCTCACTACTAGATCAGACTTGTAGTGATTCTACTGTTTACAGTCTGCCAAGTGCTGGTATTACAGGTGCGTGCCACCACATCCAGTCTCATTCACCATCTCAGTGCACAGGGGCAGGGCTGGCACAGCAGGCCCAGGGATTGAACTCCTGGCCCCTGATCCTGCTTGCAGGCACTTTAATCCGTTGAGCTATTTGGCTGGTCATAGGTTTTCTACCTAGAATATATAAAGAACCAAAAAGTATTAAGGCCCCAAAACTTAAATATTCAATCCAAAATATGGGCATCTGAGATGAATACACATTTCTCAGAGGAATAAATACAGTGGGAACATTCTACAGTGCTGGCCATTCAAGAAATGGAAGTTAAAACAACATTGAGATGTCATCTCACCCCAGAAAGAATGGAAATCATAAAAAAATCAACTAATAACAAATGCTGTAGAGGCTGTGGGGGAAAAGGAACCGTTCTCCACTGTTAGTGGGAATGTAGATTTTTACAACCACTATGAAAATCAGTATAGAGACTCCTTTAAAAAACTAGGACTGGAAATCCCATTCAACTCAGCTATTTTCCTTCTGGATATTTTCCAAAAAGAATTGAAAGCAGCATACCATAGTGATATATGTGCACTCATGTTTATAGTAACACAATTTGTCATAGCCAAATCTTGGAAACAACCAAAATGCACATAACTGGAGGAATGGATGAAAAGGATTTGGTATTTTTATGCAATGGAGTATTACTCACTATAAAGAAAGGTAAACTCAAAGCCTTTATATGTAAGTGGATGCAACTAGAGATTATCCTCCCAAGTGAAATAAATCAGACCCACATGTGTAAATATCATATTGTCTCCATAGTGTAGGAACATGAAAGAAGAAATTAAAAGCTGAAAGGTATAATAGACATAGTAAAATGGAAAGAAACTGAATTTAAAGATTAAGCAATGAAGATGAGAGGAAAAAAAAATAGGAAAAAAGGAAGAGGAAAAACATACAAGTATACATACAGGATGGATGAGATGATTGTACTAATAATTTCCATCAGTTTTTTGAAAGTAGTAGGTAAGGTATAGAATTTTCACCTCGACTAACTCTGTATGCTGATATCTGTGACCTAAGCAACTACATAGAGGACAGCAATGTGTAATACAAAAACCTTGCTTGAATACTTCTCATCTTGGTACTCTAAATGTGTACCATTTCTAATGTCTTATCAATTATTATTATACTGTCTTTAAAATAGTTTTTTAAAGTAAAAAAGATAAGATAAAAAATTAAGGTTTCTTGAAAGCAAGCAGTAATAACCAATTATTTGTTCAATCTTGTACAACTATAACTGTTAATCTGAGCAACAGATTTAACTATAAAAATAAATAATATAATAGACATTGTTAATTAGCTATTCTTTTTTTGAAAATCTGTAACCTATATACTCTTGTATGTTACTCTGCTTTTGTCTTTGTTTCTGTTATTATTATTTTTTGCTTTTCTTTTACTTTTCAAAATTAAATTAAATTAAAAAATACAATAGTAGTGAACTCCTGGCTTCTTCCCACTGTCCACTGGGATCCAGAATCAGAGTAAGAGGGGATATCTGAGATGAAGCAAAGGGCCTCCCCAAGTTTTGGCTAGCAATTTTTATCCACGAGAGGTCCTGTGCGAGATTGGCCTTCATGGAATGCTAGACTGCAAGCTTGGCTGTACTTGAGTGCTTCCTAATTTGAGGTCATCTGCCTCCATTAACAATCAAAAACATTAAGTTTTCAGGACTTACACCACTGATAAGAAGGTGAGTCAGAGCTTATTGATGAGCCATGGAGCATTAGCACTGTAATTACGCACTAGTCAACAGCTGATTTGTCAGCAGCATGCTGGATTTAATCATTTTCAACTTTGCTGCATGGGAAGACTGAATGGGGAAGATGGCAAAACCACCCTCCCAGCTTTTAATGAACATTTTGAGAATCTATTAAGAAGACACTCACTGATTAGCAGACATAGGACATTCCAAGAGTATACCAAACAATATGCTCAGGATACATTTCTCTGGCTCTACAGACATTCAGATCTGGCTGTTTAGGTCATAGGGTGGCAAGTTCTGAAGTTGATCTGGTTTCTACACCCTGGAAGAGGTTAGAGTAAAATGGCAGAATTTCTCTTCTCCAGTCAAGGGGATGTCACCGGTGCCACGGTTAAAGGTCCATGACTGTGTCTCACCTGTGTCGAGCACTGTAAAGCACTCTTGGTCTTCACCACAGTCCTGGCCTGAGCTGGCTCCCTTTGTGGGGCCTTCTGTTTGAGGTACTGGGCAGGACAGAGAGAAGGCCTGGCCCTGGCAGAGAGAAAGTGGGCAAGTGCCTTGATGCTGGTACCACGTCTGATTAACCTTGTGAAAAGCAACGTTCACTGAACAGCTTAGAGATAGTGGCCTGAAGGGCCATTGGATACAGAGTTAATCCAGGTATAGAAACTTCTTTCTTTACAATACCATGCTAAAAAGGAAGATGCAGAACTAATCAATTGAAAATAAGGAAATGAGGCAATCTAAGAAAAACTATTTCAGTGCTAGACTGCAAGAAGTGAACCTGAAGAGGAATTGATCTAAATTCCCTTCTGAGTGCACTGTGTGCAGATGTCAGGCATGTGAGAAAAGTGTGGGGTTCAAGGGATCTGATACCAGCTCTGCCTTCACGCCACACATCAATAACACTTTGTGCCCACGGGGCTTTGAAAGAAATATATCTGAGGCAGGACAGGCGCATAGGAAGGGAAGTGGACAGATGTGGGGTGGCAAGGCAGCGGTGCCCTGCCCTGTCCCCAAGGGGTATCCCTACCCAGCAAGGACCAGTTTTGGTTTTTTTTGAAGAACCAGGGATTGAACTCAGGTCTTCGTGCTTGCCAGGGAAGCACTTATTCTACTGAGCCATCTCCCAGGGCCCACAAGGACCAGTTATTGCCATGTAGGAATTAGGCTCGAAGCTCTATGATCCTCTCACAGAATTTGGCAAAGGGGGCTGGAAATCTTGATTTTTATATGAAATCTAATTTGTAGGTATTGGCAAGTATCTTTTCAATTTTAAAGCCAAAAATAGTCCACAGTGTTGGTAATATTATTGTAGTAAATCCTGGAGTTCTAAAACTTTAGGAGACATTTTTTCCTATCTCATTATGTGACTATAATACATTTTTTGGATCTTACTTGTCCTTTCTTTAGAAGGATAAGGACCTCTCAGAAGCTTTCTTTCTGTTTTCATTTATTCATTTTTTTTTTAAGACAGGGTCTCACTGTGAAGTTCAGGCTACATGGTGAACTTGCTTTGTAGCCCAGGCTGGTCTCGAACTTGCAATAATCCTCCTGCCTCAGCCTCCCGAGTGCGGGGATTACAGGCCTATGCCACCACACCTGGCCTTTCAGCAGCTTTCCCCTTGTGACATTCCAGGGTCTCTGACTCTACCACCCAGCTGGCCTTGCCAGAACAAGCTTCTGGGGGTTCCATATCTGCAGATGAGTTAATCTTTCACTTCTCCCTATTGCCAAAGTAGAAAAACAACGGTACTTACATTGAGCTGTGAAACCTTTGAAAAATAATTTTATGTCTCTGATTAAGTACATGTATTTGAAATAACACAGAGTTAGAGGGTGTTTGTTGTGAGCATTCCCAGAAGGTGGCATATAAAGCATCTAGACTAGGGTCTGGCCTCCACACGCTCACAGTCCCTGATATTTCTTCCCTTCACCCAGGAAGTAGAGATGCAGCAGGAAAATAAAAGCTTGACTACCAAATTAATACATAAAAATTGTCTTCCTGGGAAGTCAGAACTGGTATTTCTTAACTGCCATCCTTATCCTCTGGGTAGTGATGGCAACAGTTACAAAGTTTGCAGAATTTGGAGACCAGCTTTCCAAAGACTATAGCGCTCTGTCTCTCCTCGCTGGCATCTCACCAAGCCCCCTAAAATAGGCTCGCTATGGTGTCCTCATTTGAGAGATAAGGAAACCACGGCTCAGCCAGGCCACCCCACTCTCACTTAATTCACTGAATACCCTTAAAAATCACTATGAGGTGGGCTTTTGACATAGGAAAATACTGAGGATCAGACAGGAGCAGTCACACAGCTTGTTAATGATACAGAGAGCATCTGTTTGTCCTTCCCATCTTAGTTTAGTTGTTACCTCCTCTGACCTGTAGGCTCTTTCCCCTTACCTTGTTGAGGTCCCTGCCTCTAAATTCCCTCGGCTCATGTGCGGCCAGTGCCACCAATTGAATGCAGCAAGATCATCCCCAATTAACTCTGTCTTCCCCTCTGATTCATGCCCCGTGCAAATTGTCTGCTCAAGTGTGCTTGCAGCAGTGTCTGGCACACAGTAGCGTGCAAGAACAATTTACTGAATAAACACACGAGAATAGGAACCCCCCACTCCTGCTCACCATCATCCCCTCTAGCACAGCACCTTGAACACAGTAGGTGAGCCATAAAAATGTGTTGTACGAATAGCAGGATAACAGAAAGGAGCACAGGAGAAAAGGGTAGATAAAAGAGAGAAGAAAGGAATAAAAGAAGGACAGCCAGAGTCCCGCTCTTTCTATCCATACATGGTCTCCAGGGAGATCTGACATGGGTTGGGGACTTGTGTCATGCACTGTTGGGTGGGCTTGGCTTCTAGAGCCCCCACATTTTGCACTATATCATTGGTCATTTCACCATGGTGGGATACCCTCCTCTTTCTAAGCCTGGTGTCCACATCTAGCCACAATATGAAGGTGGTCACCTCAGCAACCCCTGTCAGGCTGGTCAATGGGACTCTGCTTCATGTCACCCTGGAAGTCCTTCCACAAGACTTGAGGACAGCCCTTTTTCTGTCTGAGGAAGCAGAACCATAAGGTATGTATATGTGCAGAATGCTGACACCAGGCTGCATTGCCATGTCAGGACAGGGAATCTATGGAGAGAGAGAAGCTCAAGAGAAGGAATAGGCAGCTCAGAGGGTTAGGAGAGGGGGAACGGAGGCAGTCAGGCCAGGATAGTGCAGCTAGAGGGACATACCAGCAAAGATGAGACAGACACAGAGGAGATGGAGCAAAGGGAGACAAGGTAACATCTTGGAGAAGGTGAGTAAGACCGCATAAAGGCACAAGGAGGAGGACAGACAGTGAGGAGGAGATAGTGCAGAGAAAGGGCAAAGTGGGTGGCATGGCCAGGCAGGTGACAACCACTGACACTAACTGAGATACCAAGCAGGCATCCAGAGACCAAGGCCAGGGAAGGAGCAAGGGTGCTCATGGGGGAGAGGAAGGAGTGCAGTCCCATCAGCAGAACGTGGGCCTGCTCTGCAGTGCCACACATCTGCACAGGCCTTGCGCTCACTTTGGGGCCTCTTGAGATACTAAGGTGGCGCCTCAGGCTTTGTGGATGGAGGCAGCGAGGTAATAGGCAATTCATGTACATGTATTGATCAGGAAATCTCAGATGACAATAGTCAGGCTACTGTGGGAGAACTCCAGAGACCAGAGTTTGAAACCTAGATCGGCTGCTGATGAGCAGCTACATAACCTTGCGTCTACTTCTTCACCTCTCTGAGCTTCATATCCCTGAATGAACAGAGGCCATGACAGTGTAGCACCATTGCCTCTGTCCTCCCAGAGCTTCTGGCTGTCAAGACGCAGGCCGTGGCAGCTGTGGACTGTACGGCTCACCTTATGACCCTGGTCCTCCTGAGGTGGCTGGAAGGCTTCTCCAAGGCATCCACTCAAGTGTCACCTTGCAGGGCAACCCTAGTCATCTGCAGAACTGCAGCTCTCTTCACCTCTGTCCTCACTGTCACTTCTCCATGTATCCCATGTGCATATGTTTATTTTTTTCTTCCACTGGAATATAAGCTTCAGAAAAACAGAACCTTTGCCATTCTATTCATTGCTGTATCCCCCAAACCTACAACACCAGTCATAAAATAAATATCCTTGAAAGGGAAAAAAATAAAGAGGGAAGAGAGGAAGGACAAAAAGGACAAAGTGATCTTTATGCTATTGCATTCATAGGGTGTCCCTGAGGATTACAAGGAAAAGTCAAGACTGTGTCTGCTGAAGAAATGGAGATGACAACCTCTGGAGTGCTCAGCCTGGGCTGCAGTCCTGGGTGTGGGTCCTGGCACACTGCCTACTACTGCAAAGGGCTTCTTCCCCCTGCTTCGCCACAGTCCTGTCTTGCTTCTACCCTGTGCAAACCAGCCTGGGCCCAGAAGGCCTCCCTCTGTTTCACACACCCTAAGGAGTTCGCCTGTCTTAGAAGAGGGCTTGCCACTCCTCCTGTTTCATTCACTCATCTCAGTCATTCATCTGTTCAATAAGGGCTTATTGGTTAATGTTTGCGGCAGAGAATTTACACTGTGATGTTCTGCTGGCACCCAGATTCCCCCAGCATTAGCAGAGAATGCTGATCCTCTTGCTGGAGAGGCCTAAGCTTTGCTCAGACCCTGCCAGCACCTTAACAGGAGTGGACTGGCACAAGAGAAACTGGATATAAAGAGCCTTAAGAACTCAGCCCAGCTTTGGACCAAAAGCAAGAAAGAAGGTCCTGGGGTGGGAATGGCTCCCTCAAACACACCCTGCAGGTCCCAGAAGGATTCTCCAGGTCTACATAAGAGAGGCTGAAAGGAGACACAACAGTGAGAGCGGGTCTGTGAGCATCTGTGCTGAGAAAGGAAGGGTCAAAGGAAGAAAAGGGGGTCAACAGAGAAGGGTCAGCTTCTGTCGCTGAGCCTCAGGCCCAGCTTTGTCCCATCAGGCAGTGGACACCCAGCATCCCTGAGAAGCTACACCTGGACAGGACTTGCACTAGGAAACGTGGGCTGTCCTGCCTACCATGGAATCCTTATACCAGGCATGCCTGGCTAAGTGTATGAGTAGGAAAAGGATGTGGCCCCAGAGAGCTGTAATGCATGGTAGGGAGGAAAGTAATCTGAGTTTGGTTATCCCAGCTGGTCGTCTGAGTCCTGGCCCCTTCCTTCTTCTCTCCCCTCCATCTTGCTTTCTGCTTTCTCTGTCTTTTAACAAGCATTTCTGGGCAGTAGTTTAGGGCAACTCCAAAAGTGGCAGCTAGCAGTCAACAGCAGTGGCTCTATCACACCATGTTATCAGATTGCCTAGGATTTAAGAGGTGGAGGGGTTGATCATTTCTCTGTGGAGAAGACATGACCCTGGGTCTGGAAATCCCTGCCTGTATCCCCCTTTCCTCCATATGGCTGCAGGAGCGGCACTGTTAGAAATGGCTGCCACTGCTTAAGGTTTTCCTATGGCAGCATTGACACCTTGAGGGCAAGGTGGGTAACAGGCATAGGCTTGTGCCTGGGAGCCAGGAACTGGGCCAGGTCCTGGAGGCTCAGGGTATGCCCCCTAAATGCACGATTCTTTTGTGCAACGAATGGATAGGTCAGGGCCTACCCAAGTAGGACCCTTGGAGATTTGTGTGGCTTCCACNGGATGTAAGGGTCAGGAACACGGTGTGAGCTGCCCTAGAAGACCTCACTTTAGTCCATGAATTCCTTTGGTTCCCAGAGCCTACTTTCATTTGAGGAGAGGAGGGCAGAGTCTCAGCCTCATCCAGGAACAGATGCAGAAGTGACAGTGTTGAAAGAGGAGATTCCCTAAGTTTTCACACTAAAATGGGGAAAAACTGGAATTCATTAGTCATCAGAGAAAGGAAGATAAACAGACCTCAAGGAGTTCATGCCTCTCCTTTCCCAAGTGAGAAAATTCACTGACAGAGAGGGGTTTCTTCTCATGGTGGGTGACTGACAATTAGTGGTGCATCACATTATAAGAAATTATCTTGCAAACAAAGACAGTAAATAGCAAAGTATCATTTGAACATAATTATTGTAATCTGTCCTGATCAGGTAGGAGCATGAGCGAAGAGGTGAAAGCCTGACTCAAAATGTGCAACTGAACACACGCCATAAATTTGAGCTGCAAATGTCACCCTCAGTTTTCTAATAGCCATATTAAAAAAATAAAAAGAAACAAATGAAATGAATTTTAATAACACATTTCATTTCACCCAATGTATTTAAAGTATACCTCAATATGTAACCATATTAAACACTTTATTGTTGAGATATTTATATCGATTTTAGTACTGAACCTAGAATTCAGTGTATAGTTTATGTTTCCAAAGGATTGACCACTTTTGAAG